>PITA01027302.1:5750-21255 GCA_004023965.1 Spilogale gracilis | reverse complement strand
CATCCATCCATCCATCCATCCATCCATCCATCCATCCATCCATCCATCCATCCATCCATCCATCCATCCATCCATCCATCCATCCATCCATCCATCCATCCATCCATCCATCCATCCATCCATCCATCCATCCATCCATCCATCCATCCATCCATCCATCCATCCATCCATTCATCCTTGTGGATCTGTTGTAGTGTGGTGAAGGAATTGGAGGGGTCTCTGCCTCACAGTGTGCATAGGACCCTTGGAAGGCTAACATTGGTTATCTTATCCAGACTGGTCAAGGTAGGGCTTCTCCAATCAAGTGATTACCTCTGAGACCTAAAGAATGAAGAGGCAGCCACTTGGATAACAGAACAAATCCCATGGTTTCTTCTTGGGCCGTATCCCAGAAGATCATTTTGAGCACTGGACCCCTTTTCTTCTTTGCTTTTGATGTGACCTTTAACTCCTGACTGATTTCCCTCCCTCCTTGTTTGCTTCTAAATCTTTGTGACAAGAGATCCAGAGGAAGGCAGTAGAGGCCTGGGACACAAACCAGGTTCTGTCCATTTTCCTGTTCTATCATCTGGAGTAGGTGCCCTTCATCTTTAAGGCTACAAGATGGCTGCCATGCTTGCAGACATTGTGCACACATCCTGGGCAGGAAGAAGGCAGGAGGGGCAAAGCCACCTCCTCTTGAAGGTTTCTTTTGACTTGGAAGGGACACAGTCCTTAGGGACTTCTGCCTAGACCTGTTTGGCCAGATGATATGACACGGTCCTTTCCCTCCTGCTGCATTCTTACCCACTGGCCCTGGGTGTAGAGGAGGACAGGGAGGCAATTTGAGAAGCCCCAACCCCATCAGGGGGCTCCTGTCTCCTTCCCCCACCCTCTTGCTTTGAGTTTGCATCTGCAGTGTGGAATTACCATGTGGTATGCCATTAATGACACAGACCTCCCCTCCCCCCTGAGTCTGTCAGCTGCTCAAGGGCTGGCCTGGCGTCTGGGGAGCTTTCTCCCCCTGTGGCTGAACAAAGGCCCTTGTGAGAGGAGGGGGCATGTCTCCCAGGCTACACCTCACCTCCTCCCACACCAGCCTCACCACCTGCTGTCATTTTGAAATTTCTTCTTATTGCACTACTCTGACCCTATTGAGTCCCCATCTTGTGTAATTATCTCGAGGGGCAGGACCTCCGTGTCTTCTGTCTTACCCTCACACTTAACACCAGGCCTCAAGGTTCTCCCTTGCTCCATCACTCCAAGCCTGCGATGAGGACCCTGTGGCATTCTCTTCCCCATCCTGCCTCCCCATCACTTGGGATACCTTTCCCAAGGTCTCCAGGGTCAATCTCCAGGGCAGGCTCTGAGCAGGAGAGAATGCTTGGCAGGATTTTGGAGGGCCACAGACTTGAACACCCACTCCCTTTCAACAGGCTCAAGAGGTTCAGCAGGGTCTCAGCTTCCTCCAGTCGGCCTCACCCGGTAAAAGGTTTACCCAACAGACAGGCTGAAGGTCCTTCTGGAAACACGCACTTCCTGCTGAAGTAACCTGCTAAGAAGTCTAAAGCAGGCGTGGAGGGAATCGCGCCCTGGCTGGGCCTCAGGCCAGGGGCCCGCCCCGTAACAGGCCTGCTCGCACCTCTGTGGGCCGACATTCAGACCGTCCACATGGAGTGTCTCCAGCTCAGCCCCGTCGGTCAGGGCACCCTGTCTCTCCAACCCTGTCCTCTGTAGTTTAAGTCTGATAGTTTAAAGTCAGGAAGAAAGGACCTTTTCTCAAAACCAGGCAAATTTGCCCTCTCTTTCTCCATGGACGCCTCGCCAGGCAGCAGAGGTCCCCCTCCTCAGATGTTTAACAACGTATTTTAAACATTGTGTTGTTTAAAACTGTTCTTTTCTTGATTCATCTGCCCCTGGGAACTTCCTTTATTGTCCTTATGGAATCAGGGCTCAAATGTAATTCCTCTTTCCCTGTTGGTGTCCTGGTGGAGTGGCCAGTGGAAGGACACAAGACGAGGTGTCCTGGGGGGCCTGAGATGGGAAAGGCCCTGGTTCTGCCCAGCCTGAGTGTCCATGGGGGGCAGCGAGGGTTCCGGGGCTCCTGTTTCTGTAAACAAAACCCTGTTCCACTCTGTGGGGCCTGAGTGACGTCGGGAAATCTCTCCTGGAGGCGGTGGTCACGGATGGTTGGAGCGTCCTGGCTGGAGGGCGATGCCCCTTTGGGAGAGGGAGTGTCTCTCCTAGACAGTGGGTGGCAGGTGCTCTTTGCTTGTGGATGGGTTGGGGTTTGCTGAGCTCCTCTCCTGACATTTGTACAGGCCCTGTCCTGGCTCCTCAGCTGGCCAGTGTGGCCCCCGGTCAGCCTGCTGTGGCTCCCGATGGGAAGTGTCCATCTCGGGGAGCGTGTCGATGCCCAGAGCATGGTGCTGTCTGGGGAGCCTGAGAGCCAGCAGACTCGGATCTAGCGCTGGTTCAGGTGTAAACTCTTGGTGGGACCTGGGGCGAGGGGTCTGCTCCCTCTGGACCTGCAGGGAGGTGGAGGGCTTGGGCCTGATGACCACAGAGTCAGCCTCACTGTTCCTGCTTGTGGCTTCAGGAAGGTGTGGAGGGAGTTCAGGGCATAGGACCGTGACACTCACGGCTTTAACCTGTGGGACCGAGTCACGATGCCGTCGTCATCGGCAGGACACAATTCCTCACCAGAGCTCCACGAGCTGTTCCCCGGCCCTCTGTCGGGCGCCCAGTAACTGTCTCTATTCACAGTACTCAGCTCCCCAAGACTCAGCTTCCTGTTCTGCAGAAATACTGCTTCATGGGACTTCCTTCCTGCGCCCGGAGCATGGCACACTCTTAGTATTCCTGTGTGCCCAGCCCGGGCCTGCCTGGGATGTCCTGGCTGTACCCGAGGACCTCAAGGGAGAGCGGTACAACAGAACCTCCTCAGGGTGGCACGTGCCCATCCCTGGGGGGCTCCAGCAGGGGCTGGATAACGTAAATACCCAACAGGGGCGCACAGCACCTGCCAGGATCTGCTCCTTGCCCTGTCCCTACTGTTATGACCCCATTTCACAGAAGAAGAAAGGGTCCCCAAATGGTTGACGAACTTGTCTAAGTGACAGAACCTGGGCTTGAACCCATAACATGTGACATCTTTAGGGACATGCTGGGCTGCAGCCCAGGGACTCTGTCTCTGCCCTGAAATCTTGATTCAGTGTCAGAGGCACAGGGCCATGGGGACCAGGGAAACCAGGTGCCTCGATTCCCTGAGAGCGGTGAATGGCACCAGCCAGGGATAAGTCAGGGGACAGATGCCCCCCAGTGCTGGATCCCGTGGGGTTGGGGAAGGCCGGGGTTCCCCATAGGCTCACCTTTCCTTTAAGATTGAGTGGCTCTACAGTCACTCTCAACTAGCACCTCTGTCTTCCCAGGGGACTCTTGCAAAGTTTGGAGGCATGTTGGTGGTTATGACTAGTGTGTGTGTGTGTGCATGCTCTCGGGACCGCGGCAAAGGGCCCCAAGCAGCATCCTGTCAGCTCCAGCTGAAGCATGAAGGTGCTGGGGGGGTCCCTTAGCATGACTGTGAGCACGAGGTCATGGCATATGGGAGGTGGACACTTCGAGATGTGTCTGCTGCTCATGCCCCTCCCCCGTTCTCTAGAGTCTCCCCCACCCCTCGAGGCCATTCCTGATAAGGGCAGCAATCACAGCCCACCGAGCCTGACCTGTCGTCTTCGGCTTCTGAGCATCTTAACACCCAGGTCAGCGTCCCTGGGTCTTTCAAACAACTGTTGGTCAAGGGAGGGCATCTCCAGTTCTGGGCATGGGGGTCGTAGAAAGATGGCTTGGCAACAGAGAGAATAAGGAGGCAACGGTGCTCCATGAAACTCCATTGTCGTGCTCGAGTTTGAGTTCTGAGCTTTGTCTCTAAACCACTCACCTCCCCACTGGGTGGGCTTCTCAGTCTCAACCAAAAGGTTTGCATGCTGAGCTTGTGTCCCTGATGGTGTGGACATCAGGGCTGACATAGCAGCTTGTCCGATTGGCAGTCTTGCCTGGGACCCTGGCCAGCCCACGGTGGCTTCGTTTCCCCAAAGGAAACTAAGAAGTGATAGCATGTCCTGTCTTCTGCTGGAACCCCAGCAAGAGGTCTAAGATCTAAAGTGTAGAGAAGCAAGGCGCTCTTGCACATTTGCCATGCTTGGGAGCTCGTCTGGGGACAGACACATTTCCTCGAGGGTCCCTGTCCCTGTGCACGGGATGAGGGCTCTGCATGGGACCCGGGGCTTGTCATGAATGTCCCAGAATGTAGAGCATCATCGCTACTTTCTCCTGCTTTAGTCCCCAAGTGTTTTGCTCCGTGATGACATGTGTTTTCATTCCTTGTTACGGGCTGAATAGTGTCCCTCCCCACAAATTCATATGTTGAAACCCTGACCCCAGGACCTCGGAACGTGACTGTATTTTGAACAGGGGTCTTTGAAGAGGTGATGTAGGTAGAATGTGGTCACTGTGGCGGGGGAGGGGGACTCCTGACTCAGCGTAACTGGTAGAAAAGGGCCCCTGGGGCACAGACTAAGGCAGAGGGAAGATGTGAAGGCATCTGCGTCCCAGCTCAAGATGCTCAGAGGAGAGGAGAAGGCCACCCTACACGCCAGAGAGGGGAGTCTCAGGAGAAGCCAACCTGCCCACACCTGGACCTCCCAGGACTGCGAGAGACCACGTGTGTGAGGCAGCCCACGTAAACCCACGTGTCGCCTGATGCTGGCGTGTTGCTGGCGTGTGCCCGTGCTCGTGTTCTAGAAATGAAGGCAGGACAGGTTCAACGCAGATTTTGGAAAGCAAGTGACCCCTTGAGGATCCCCTTCCCCTTCCTTTGGTTCATCCCTGTCTTCCTGTTTTCCTTTTTAAAATTCTTGTTTAGGGTGGTTCTTTGACTCTGAAGGTCAGAACACTGTGGGGGGAATGTGACGCGCTTACGGGGCCTGATTCCACCTGCAGACTGGGTGGCCGGCGACGCCTGCTTCCTGGGGTCTGAGAGACAGGGAGCTGGTCCCACAGGGAGAGGTGAGGCCCCTCCCATGGCCCAGCAGGACAGATCACCCACGTAAGAAGATGAGCCCCAATATCCCATACGGGGAAGGATGTAGGAAGGGGAGAGGCCTCTGCTCAGGCAGCACCCACCCCGTCTCGGGGGAAAAGATGAGCAACACAGGTGCGCGTACAGTGACCCAGTCCCGTTGCTCTCAAGAAGGAAATGTAAGAAATACTGAACAAGTACACTCCCGTGTATCATGGTATTTCCCGGGGACGGTCACAGCTCAGCAGTGCAAAGGCGGGCGACGTTTAAATTTGTTGACGTCTCTGTTTTAAAAATTATCTAAAAAAATATGTTATTTTAGAGATAAGGGTAAAATTAGAAAAAGAAACTTGTTTCTTTTGGGTAGAGAAAGCGACGGAGGGACGAGTCTCTGGCGTCTGCTGCCTGGGCTCTTGGTCCCTTGGAAGGATGGGGCTCGGACACGCCTCGTGCTCTGCCCACCGTCCCACTTCCTTGCTTGCGAATGAAGAACATAATAGCTCTCTTGGGGTTTCGAGGAAGGATTGCAGTGAAGTCATATCCTTGCTGTTCTGGGGTACCACGTGCCCCCATAAAAGTGAGCTACTTTTATGAGCGTGACTACTTTCTTCTGGCCGGAAGGGTCGCTCGGGAGTGGGGGGGGGGGGCTGCGTGGAAATCTTGCTGATCAACTTCGTGGTGATAATCTTCCTTTATTGGAAAGCAAGGTCTACTTTCTCTGTTGGGGAGGAGTGCTGCCTGTAGGAAATGGATGCCCCCGCCCCTATCTCCTGGGGTAGTCTGATGCCGTTTTACTGCAGCTCGGAGTCTGGCCCTGGATCAGACTCTGGGTCAGGCAGAGCCGAGACAGAAACGGTAGGGAGGCCCCCCCCAACCTGAACCTCTGGGGAATCGAATGTGTGTGTATTTGGGAGGGGGGGCTCCCCAACAGGGCCAGAGGCCTGAGTTTGGGGTGGGGGAGGCATTCTGAGTGGACACGCCACACCAGCCGGGGGACCCCAGACCCGGGCGTGACCCAGACATGCCATATTCTAGGTCCTTCATGAAGGACCATTCCACCATGCTGACCTGAGTGCCAGCTTTAAATGTCGGCTATTTATTTCCACTTCTGAAAAGGACGCTTATTGTTATATTTTTGTTGTTGAGTGATTCCTGGCTTTCTGCGCACAGGCTCCCGAAAGGAAGGCTTTGACGGCTTCCCACTTCTCAGTCATTCATCCCGAAGCAGTCAAACATCTGAGCTGCCGAAGACCTGGTAAGAACAGCTAGAGACTCTCTGTGAGTTTCTTATCAACAAAAGATCCAAATAAGACCAAACCTTTAAAATCCTTTCTCTTTACTTGTGGAATGTACACAGATGTTTAGGAGCCTTCCACGTTGTGTGTGGGGGGCAAAGTTAGAGGCTTTGGTCCTGCCCTCACGTCCCCATCCCTGCTGGTTCCCCAGGGGGCCACTTCTACCTCTGCTGTTCCTTCCTTTGCTCATAAAACATGCTCTTAAAGACCCCGAGAAACAAAAGTCCCTTGAGACGAGGACTTGAAAAACATCAGACGCTGAAGCTCTGTCGTAAAGGGAAGCATCAGGACCATCCATCACCGTGTCACCGGGACTCAAGGGCTTACAGTCATTTCAGCTCAGAGTTTTAAAGCCGCTGGAGCCAAAAGTAATTCCATGAATCCCATCGATGCTCATGTTGCACAGGAGGCCACGTAGCTTTCCTGATGTGTCTGTGCACCAAATGTTGGTCAGAGCCTCCCCCCAGCCCCGAAACATGTGGCGCCGTTCTGGATGCTCCGGGAAGATGGGAGTCTGAAGATGCTTGATCGTCCTCCCCATCGCAGTTTACAAAAGCAAAGCATTTCCTTGGAGGGAACGTGTACTCATCTACCCCCAGGTCTGTTCTTGTTTGAGGTGAAGACATAAAACACCTTTTATAAAGTAGTTCTGCTTCAAAACCTTTTTTTTTAAATCAAGAGGAGGTACACAACCCAAATTAAAAGCACCGACTCACTTTTTAAAAGACGCAACATCACATTTTATCATGAAAAATTCACGCTCTCCAGCCCGTAGGATCGGGGTGCAGAGAGCTCGGTCACCCCGGTGGCGTTGCTCTTTCTGTTTTCGGGAGTGCGAGAAATGGGCAGGATGCTGAAGGAAACGGGGACTGTGGAAAGCCAGATGCCAGTGGTAAGGACAGGGTCCGTGGCGGCCAGGGGCCTGGATGTGAGAGGAGGCTGTGCAGGGCTGGGGCCCTGGGCCCAGGGCTCTGGAGGAACCCCGCACCCAGGGGAGGGCATTTCTGCCGCCAACAAGCTCCACAAGGCAGGTTTCCATGGCTGCCCCAGCCTCGGACGCCTCCTGTCCACCCATCTGCATGTAGAGGGCCCAGCGGAGCACACAACGCGGACTTCTCTGTCTTTGACTCATTAACTTGGTTCCAAAGAAATAAGGTTATCCTAATCTCAGAAGGGCGTTTTGACTTGCCGTATGAATCAACCTTGCGATCGGTAGAAGCGGCGGACAAAGTCGTCTGTGCCTCGCGTTCTCGCTGTCTTTGTGGGGCATGGCGGGGAGCGAGAGGCAGAGAGGGGGCTCCTCCTCCACGCCCTGGCTGCAGGTTCCCACTGTCCTTCCTGGTCCAGGGGAGCTTCTTCCCGTTCATAATAGCTAATGATTTAATAAAAAGAGCAATCACGTGTCGTGGTTAATGAAAGGAAGGCAGTCGCACGTGACAGAGAGCTTTCCGCCTGCGGCGTCCGTGGGTCTGACGCTCCGTCGGCAGGTCTGCTGGCCTGGGTCCAGGCTGAGGAGATGAGGTCACGCACGGCCAACGCGGCACCTGACGTCCCTGGAAGGTGGGACCCGATTCCTGCTGGACAAATGGATCGCGGGGGACGGACCCCCTCATGGTGGTGGTGTAGCCCCGGAGGGCAGCCTGTATTGCAGAGAGCTTAGCCGACCTGGTGGTTAAGAGAAGCAGTCCTGGTGTTCGCACGCCCAGCTCAGAGTCTTGCTGGGTTCTGGAGCCGGAAGCAAGATGGCAGCAGGGCCGGCGGGAGGAGGGCTGGTGGTGTCTACCGGCCTCTCCTTAGGGCCTCTGGTGTGCAGCTCCGAGCATGTGAAAATACCACCTGAATGCACAGAACTTTGACAATGCAGGTGTTCGTATCTCCAGCGGGGTCCTGGGGACACAGGCCACTGAGTGCCCCCTGGCGGTGGGACCCTGAGCCCTGGCAGGAGATGAGGAGGGGCTGCAGGGCTGGGCCGGGCGGTGACACGGCCTCCAGGGGACGTTGGGTGACGGGTTCCTCCGTCAGGCCCGGGGTCGGCCCGTTCCTGTGGGCAGCTGCGCAGGGGTCAGCCTTTTATTAGGGAGACAGAGAGCTAGTAAGTTCCAGAGTCCTGCGTGGGCCCAGGACTGTGCTGGACCCAGAGCTTGCGAGCCTGGCCGGAGCCCTGGGGATGAAGCGCACGGAAGGATGCTCAGGCTGGAGGAGACCGCCGGCTGACCCCTGCTGGGTGTGGCTGCTGGGACACCAGGTGGCAACACCATGAAGACCGTGCGGGAGTTTCTGGGCAAGATTCTTTCTCTGGGTCTTAAAGAAAAACCCCTTCACCCTTCACATCAGAATGTTTTTCCTGTTTGGCTGGCGCCCGGCCGTATTTGTGACCATCACTGCAAGAGAAGCTCTGTGACTCCGGGCGCCGGGCTCTAGGAGTCACCCGCGTCGAGCCTGTAGCGACTTCTCAGACAAGCGAACATTCCCGCGACCAGCATTGCTCTGTTTCAAGCTGCTCCCGCTTCCTTCTTTTCGACTTGGAAAGGAGCCCTTCAGAAAACGGCACCTGTGCCCCCCATCATGTAGGGGAAACTGAGGCAGAGAGGCTGAGGAGAGATGCCTGTGGGTCAGCCGCAAGCAGGGTCGGGCCCAGGAGCTCCTCCCTCTCCGTCTATACCAAGCGGACAGCTGCTCAATATATTTTTCTCCAAAGCTGAATAAATGGGCCTTTATAGAAATTTAGTAGGGGAATAAACCACAGAAGAAAAATCAAAACACTTAGAAAAACCTTTTAATGCTCTTATTTACACCATGCGTGAAAATACCAGCTTGGTTGGGGATTGGAGCCGTGACAGGATTTACAGCCACGAAACCAATTCCTACCGCGACGTGTCTTCCCGTCTCGCAGGTCCCGGAGGCGCCCGCTCTGTATTCCGTTCCGCGGCAGAGAGAGCGAACGTCGGAGCCGCGGCCGAGCTCCGGAAGGGAAGGTGGCTCCGAGTCGCGGGAAGGCAGACGCCGCGTGGATGTAGGACAGCGAAGTGGTTTATAACGGAAGGATTGTAATTTATTTTGACACTGATCGTGTATTATTCAGCTGGAGTAAAAATAAACCTTATTAACCGGGAAAATAGACCCCCTT
Source organism: Spilogale gracilis (assembly GCA_004023965.1). NCBI lineage: Eukaryota > Metazoa > Chordata > Mammalia > Carnivora > Mephitidae > Spilogale > Spilogale gracilis. The sequence goes on along the minus strand of PITA01027302.1, from coordinate 11,774 downwards.
CTTCGGCCCACGCGATGCCAACTGCAACTTAATAGTGATGATCAGGACAATAGTGGAGTCTGCTCGAACATTTTATCGGCACTCAAGAAATCAAATCCCTCGCCGGGAAGAGATTTACAAACACGCAAAAGAAAACCCACTCCATAATACGCTTAACTTTCCCCAGCAGCGAAGCCGGCACCGCTCTGCTGCAGGTCAGATCCCGGCGGGTCACGGGTGTTGGTGCAGGGGGCCCATCATCGACTCGCTCACTCATTCATTCACTCATTCATTCCTCTAGGCTACACCAACTCTGTCCCAGGCTCCTTAACACATAAAGCCCCACTCTCCTGGGATCCTCCCAACTCCCAAAACAAGTATTACTGATCTTAATTTTGCAGAAGACAGAGACTTGAAGGCACATGAGCTGTAGATACCGTCACGCGACCTCCAGCCCCAAGCTGTCTTCATCCTTTCAACCTGCTCATGGCCGCATAGTGCATCGAGCAGTGTCCCCCCAAACTCACGTCCCCTGGGAACCTCAGGATGGGATCTAATTAAAAATACAGTCTTGGCAGGTGCCGTCCAGGTAAGCGGGGCCAAACTGGATGAGTGTGGGCCTGGGTCCAATGACCCGTGTCCTTAGGAGACGAGAGAGACACGCCGGAGAAGCCCCCGGACAAGAGAGCTGTGGCTGAGGGGTGTGTGTCTGTAAATCACACCGAGGATTGTCCCGTGTCACCAGAAGGTGGAGAGGGCCTTGGGGCAGAGTCTCTCTCAGAGCTTCCGGAAAGAACCAACCTGCAACACTTCGGTCCCAGACTTCCAGCCTCCAGAACTGGGAGGAACAGATGGGTGTTGTGCTACGCCCCCCAGTTTGTTCCTCCCTCCCTCCCTCCCTTCCTTCCTTTTTTAAATGATTTTATTTATTTGACAGAGAGAAACACAGCCAGAGAGGGAACACAAGCAGGGGGAGTGAGAGAGGGAGAAGCAGGCTTCCCGCCGAGCAGGGAGCCCGATGTGGGGCCTGAACCGGGGACCCTGGGATCATGACCTGAGCCGAAGGCAGAGGCTTAACCAATGAGCCACCCAGGTGCCTCTAGTTTGTGCATTTCTTATAGTAACGCCAGGGAATGAAAGAAGACCCACAGCTGACATCATTCATTCTTGCGAAGATGAGAGGAGATGGAGGGAGTCAGGGTCCTGGCACTGCCCGCGGCCAGTGGGTCTCTGGGGCTTTTCTGAGTAGGACCGTGCAGCCCCAGCTGAGTTCCAGCCATGTCATGTGCCGTGAGTTTCAAGACGCTGTGCAGGATGACGGGATGGGCTCTTGGCCCCAAGTCCCAGGTGGGCCCAGCGTTAAGGACAGCCATCGAACAGACTCTCCCCATGTCCTGGCATGTACCCTTCACCTTCTGTCTCTGAGGATCTGAGTCCTCCGGGGAGGAGGGCCATTCAGCATTTGTCCTTCTCTGACTGGCTTGTTCCCTGTGCAGGTGCGGGAGGATTGAGTGAACAGGTGCACGTCATCTGTCTGGAGTGTGCGCCCCTGTGCCCCGACTCCGCCCTGGGTGGTAAGGAACCGGTGCTGTTTTGTGATGTTTTGTGCCCCGCACGGCCTTGTTGGCGGGCCCTCAGACTAAGCGCATCACGGCAGGCGCGCCCTCCTGCCCTCCTTCCCCACCTCTGTCTTTCTGTCTCCTGACCTTGCTCCCCTGCCCTGCCAGCTCCCTCTGCCTGGGTCACACCTGCCTCTCCTGCTGAGTACAGGCACCACCCCCTTGGGGAGGCCTCTCTGGTCTCTAGGACCCCAGCACTCACCTGCGTGGGGGGGTGGCCTGGTCCCAGCACTTGGCATAGCGTGAGCGCCCCGTAAACTCGCAGCGTGGACAGAGGGGCGGCTGGCTGAGCACCGGCGGCTGGGCTCTAACATGCTCCGCTCACGTAGTGAGAGACCTGGCAGCCCTGTGTGTTCTTGCCCATCCTGCAGGAGCCTTCCCCTCGAGGACGAGGCAAGGATGTCCACTTCAATATCGCCGCTCTGCCCCAGCGTGCCGGGGGCTGTGGGCCTGGGCAGTAATCCCAAAGACCACAGGGGAGCACGTGTGCCCTGAGAGACAGGAGTGGGAGGCGACCGGGCACCAGCAGAAAGTCCCCTGAGCGCACGCAGTGGGCTCTCTCTGCCCTCCCCAAGTTGCTCTGGGCGCTGCCGCCAAGGCTGGTTTGTAGGTTCCCTTAGGACTAGCTGGCCCCCAACGGCTCCGAGGATGCCAGTGTGGGGAAAGTCAGAGGATGTGGACGTCAGTGTGCACCAGCTTTAGGGATTCTTGAACCACTTCATTTTGGTTCTATCTTTATTTTTATGCGTGCATCGAAGTGATAGCCAGTGAAGAGCTCTGTCTAATTAAGTCCAGAAGAGCCCCTTCAATACATCTAAAATAGAAATTGTAAGATAGGAAACATCATGTCAGTTTAATCGGTAGTGCTTTTTCTTTCTTAGTGGTACATAAAGTAATGGAGTGTTTTGCCGTGGACCACATCTTAAATTCAAGAAAACACTCTCGGTGACACACGGCGACAGTCGCCACATGTCAGGTGCAGTTGTACCTCTGCTCTGTGATTTAACTCGCTGAATTCCGTGACAGCATTGTAAGCTGCCCCCGTGCAGGAGGGAAGTCCCAGGGTCCGGGAGGGAGGCTGCGACGGAGAACCGGGGGATGGGGGCCCCCAGGGAGAGGGGAGGGCCTGCACCTGTGCTTGGTGGTTCTAGAGACACCTGGGTGTAGGGCCCTGGGTCCCCGTGTCCCTGGGGCAGATGCCATGCCCCCAAGGCCAGGCTGTGACCAGCATGAATCAACCAAGTGGCCCTGAGTCTGCATTGCTCGGAGGTCCAAGCAGAAGGACACGCGCCATCGCTGGCAGGGCTTCCCTGTTCTGTCCTGAAGATGTGAGGTTTCGAGATGAAAGGAAAGGAAGGGAAAATCCACTTTTCCTCAGTGCTCCCTGAGTCCATCCTTAGCCTTCTGGTCTCCCCCGGGCAGCACTCAAACCCCCGTGCACCGTTTGCCTCCCCTGGGAAAAGACAGGTCCACAATGCCATCCCCGGCTTCTGCTCCCGGCTCTGCAGGGCAGGGCCCTACGGTGGTCAGAGCCCCAGGTGCCTCCTCCGTGGAGGGGGCCAGACGTCCCAGGGCCTGCTCCAGGGGTGGACGAAGCATGTCCCCTCCAGGAGCGTGGGAGCTCGCCCCGGACTCCCACTAAGCCTCACCTCTCTGTCAGCACGCTTCCCCATAGGAGCTGGCTGCCGAGGGGACCGCAGCCTCTCTTGTTCTCAGGGTGGGCTTGGTTTGGGGCCAGACAGGGCGGCTGAGGGTCCCGCACTGCCGGTGAGACCTCGGGCCTTTTATTTGCATGTTCTGACCCCCAGGAAGATGGCAAGAGTGCCTGTCTGGCAGGGTTCCGGGCAAGACTCAGAGCACTCTGAGCCGGGCGAGTGGGAGGAGCTCCGCAGCCTCCAGCTACACGGGCCGGGGCGAGGACCCTCCCCAGCGTCGTTTCTGCATTAGAGCGCCCGTGGGGTTGCCAAGATTACAGCAAGCCCCCCGTGGCCTGAAAGGGCACCCGGAGCCTGCGTAAGGAGGGTGTGTGTCCCCCTAATGCCAAGAAGGGCTGAGCACTGCCCAGCGTGCTCCTGGCTGAGAGGCGGGTCCCTGCGGACCCCTCCTCACAAGCAGGTAGGCGCGTGTGCCCTGCCACCTGGGCCCTGGGGACTGTCCCTCACGGCCACAAAGTCCAGCCTCAAGGTTGGAGACGGAACATCAGTGCGGCCAGGTGCCCTTTCTGTAAAATGGGGGACAGATACACCCGCCTAGAGCGCCCCGTCAGGGGGTCCCGCCACATGACTGGAAGGTAGGAAGCTGGGTGGGAAATCGCTTCTATAGGGGAAGCTTGGGTGCTTGGGTCTCTGTCCCTGCCTTCTCGTGGGGCTCTGCCAGGACCAGGGGCCAGGTCCCACAATGCTGGGGCAGAGCTGCCAGCCCGGGGACCCAGGGCCAGCGGACGAGCTTCCTGCCCCCAGCCCCTGTCTCGGGGCTCAGTGGGGTGCTACACGTCCATCCCCCAGAGTCTCAGCCCGTGGGTCCAGCAACAGAGTCGGGGGGATGGTTGCAGCTCCCCTCGCAGCTCATCAAAAGCCAAGGCCCTGTGGCCGCCAGCTGCTTTCAGACTGGCCGTTCCCTGTGTGGCTCTTGTAGGGGCCACAGCTGCCCGGCCCCTCCTTTGTCCGTGCCTGGCCCGGGGCCCGACTCTGTCTGCAGGCCTGTGGGGGCGCAGGGTGCCCTAGAGCCGGTGGGAACTTTGACTTCATTTTCCAGATGGGGACCGTGTCTCTGACAGGGTCACACAGCACATTGGTGGGAGAAGAGCCTGCGTGTGCACCTGTCACCCTGGGGCTCCCTACCCGTTGGGCGGTCCCGGGCAAACCACTGTCTCCCTGCCTCCCCGCAGCCGTGAGGGAGGGGCGGGTACTCTGCCGCAGCCTCGGCCTGAATGTGTTAGCTTTCCAATCTCTCGTGGACCTAAGCCAAGGTCACCGGTCAGGCTTTGGCATCCAGGGAACACTCAGGTGCCCACTGGGAAGTCGGAGTTTTTGGAGGATAAAACAGATTAAATGATGGACATGTCCATGCCAAGACAATGCAGAAGGTGGGCTTCATAATTTCCTCTCTAATCCCACATGAAGAAGGTCCTGTTCTCTTCTACTCCCCACTCGGGTGCTCGGGGCTGCCATGCATGGTTGCACAGGAGGAGCACTGCACAACTCCAGGAGAGCCATTCGCCAGGACGACACTGCAAGTGGCATCCCCGGGAGCCGCTGGTCCTCAGCTACGTCACGTAAGTAGCCCTTGACGTCTCTCATGGTTTATGGTTCAAGTTTGCTCTGCCTGGGCAGGGTCTAGTATGTCTGAATAGGGGCTGGAGAGAACAGAGTGAGGGAGGGGACCTGCTCTGTGGCTGTGTGCTCATGGTGACCCGGCCAGGGCGCGGGGGCTGGGGCATGGCTTGCTCTTCCACCGCAGGGAGCCCTGGGATCCGTCCGGGAACGCAGGGTCAGCCGGTTCTGTGATTGCTCGCCAGATCAGCAATGCGGTTCCGTGTAACTCGCCAGAAGGGCAGCTGTCAGCCCAAACCCCAAGCTCTTGCCAGCCAGAGACGTGGCCACTGTGGTGGGCAGAGTGACGGTCCGCAGAGATGCCCTGGGTCCCGCGACCAGGTGACCGTCCACGCTCCGGGGGAGTTAGGTCGCAAATCAGCCCATCTCAGGTCACCCACAGGGGAACCCAGTGCAATCACGAAGGTCCCTGAGGTAGCAGAGGGGGCAGGACCGCGGAGGCCAGAGACACGGGCCAGAGAGAGGCGGCCTCTACAAGCTGGGAAGCCGTGCCTCCTGGAGCCTCGAGAAGGAGCAGTCCTGCCCATATCTGGCTTCGGGCCCAGAGGCCCATTTTGGCCTGCGGGCCTCAGTGAAAGAGGAAACTGGTGTCGCCTGAAGCCATCCTGTTCATGGTGATTTCTGAGGGCAGTGAAAGGAAGCTACTATCTTTACCAGGAGCTCCTGTGTGTCTCGAAGGCCCAGACTAAAACCAGGAAGCACACTACAGTGTGTTCCGTCTGTGAAGAAGCCTCAAGTCTCAAGAAGTCGTAACCACACTAAAGCGGGCTGAGGGGCCGCTCTGTGCCCGGGCTGAGCCGGGGTGCGGGTCCTCGCTGGGGCTCGGGTGCCTCATCCGTGTGAGTCGTGTGTGGGGAGGCAGGGCCCAGCACCCGGTGGCTTGCAGGGATGGTTCTCCGAAGACGTGCATCAGTGCCCCCCCCCGGGCTGCCTCCCTGGGGTGACTTGGGGTGCTGGGGCTGCTGAGTGGGGGGCTTCTCGTGGCCGGCCCCACACTGACCTTCCTGTTGAACCTTGCACTCTTGCAGAATGAAAGGCCACAGCCTGGCCAGTCCTATGTGCTCCGTGAGCCTGGAAGCGTCCCCCTCCCCCCG
>PITA01027301.1:0-21148 GCA_004023965.1 Spilogale gracilis | reverse complement strand
TCTGCTTTTCTCTCTGCTTCTGTCTCTCTTGCTGCCTTTGTCTCTGTCTCTCTTGACTGTCAAGGGTCCCAGTCTTTTATTATTCCCAAGTGAGGAAGTTGGGTGGTGCAGTTAAATCTTTACCTGCTTTTGCATTCACTCTAGAGACAGGATTAGTATTGTTACTTCAGGGTACAGAGTGAATGCTTAAACTCACAGAAGCTGAGACCATTGAGGCAGAGGGATCAAGGAATACAGATAAGAGATACAGAGATATGATTACCAGGAGGAGGATTAAATGGGACTATATGTCTTGGATAAGTACACAAAGGACATATTGCCCTGGCCCACAGGGTATCTGGCTTTTTGGATTCTAGGCGGGGAAATCCAGGAGGGGCTTTCATTCACATTCACGGGCACCTCCACCAAAATTCCTGGTGGCTTGGGCATGGCGGGACGGGTGGATCACACACCGTCCCTGACAAAGATCATTTCTCTTAAGAGGACATTTTATGTGTACATGTATGGTTGTGTATGTATACATAGCTCAGGGGTACACATTTCTATTAATTTTCACTCATTGTTCAGTGGTAGCAATGATTAGAATCACAAATATGAAAATCCGCACAGCTGGGTAATTTCCTTTGTGAGAGAGCCCAGATACTTGCATCTTAGCTAGTCAGTTTCTGTGATTTGCCAGCAATCTTGGAAGTTAACAAGGTGGATCCAAAACAAAGCATTTGGTTGACTGGTGGTACTAATGAGAGACAGGGTTTGTTTTATGTAATTGTGTATATTTTCATATGAAGAACTATTCAGGGAGTTCAACATGCTAGGAGAAAAGCTTCTGGAACAATCCAGGTGTTGTTGATTTTGTGTATAGTTAAATATTATTGTTGCAATAGTTCTTTTTCATATTGATTTTATAAAGTTAGTTTCTTTAAAAATAACAATTAAAAAAAGAAATTTTATTTGACTAGAGTGAGGGATGAGAATTATTTCTGAAGAGAAAGTGTATTTTGGAAAAACAAAGGTGTTTCTACTTTGTTTTCCTAAATAATAATAACTTAGGAAAAAAACAGTTAACCATTGCCACCACAATAGACTTGTGAAAACTTAGGGAATGGGAAGATTTGAAAGTGGAGGAGCACTTGGGTGGCTCATTTGGGTCAGTGTCTGCCTTCAACTCAGGTCATCATCCCAGGGTTTTGAGACAGAGAGCAGAGTTGGGCTCCCTTCTTGATGGGAGGTTCTCCTCTCTCCCTCTGACCTTTCCCCTGCCCATTCATCCTCTTTGTCTCTCTTATTCTCTCTCTCTCAAATAAATACATTTAAAATCTTAAAAAATATTAGAGAATGGAGGGAGTTCAATACAGTCTTTGGGATTGAAGTTATGAATATTAATGCCAAATAATGCATGTGGGACAGTAAAGGAAGCCAGGGATATAGTATGAAACTATAGAAAATGAATAGATGAGAGAAAATAGATAGTCAATTGCAACCGTAAGAGACCTGATTGCAGGAAGGAAGGAATTTCAAATAAGACTGTTCAAAGCTGCTTTTCTCAGCAAGTTTCTCATTTAAAGGGTGAGAATGAGTTCTGTTTTCCATAGTCCATATCATACTAAAAACTTGAGGACTGTTTAATTCTAAGTATTGTTTTATGTTATTGAAAAGCTATCAAATTAGGTTTTGAAGAAAAAGGACTTGGCAGGCTCCAGGAGCTTCCTTTAGAAATTGGTGGGTTTCAACCTTGACTGCCCATTAGAATTACCTGGGGAGATTCTGAAACTCCAGGGCCCAAGCCAGACTCTAGTCTATTTAAATAAGAACTCTGAGGTTATTATGTGAGCCCAGGCTTCGGTGGTTTTTTTTGTTGTTTTTTTTTTTAAGTTCTCCACATGAATCCAGTGTGCAATTATAGTTACAAATCATGGCACTAAAGCGTTATTTCTCAAGGAGTGGTGCTTAGGCTTCTTATCAGCCTGGAACTTAATAAATACATTCCTGAACTGAACCCTAAATACCATATTCCTCCATTATCTTTTTAAATTCCTTCAATTCATTTGTGTCCAGGAAATTTTCTAGATGATTCTAACTTATCCTAAACTACTTCTCCTTGTACTATAGTTTTTGTTTTTGTTTTTTTTTTTTAATCTGCAGACACTTCCTTTTAGATTCTTTTGTATTCTTATCTCTTGTATTAGAGTATAAGTTTCCCAAAGTAATGATCATTTCCGTTCATCCTTAATCCGTCTGCATGCAGATCCTATTACTTTCATAGATCTTTCAGAACAAAATAGTCAAATGAATGGATGAGTTAAAGCTAAGGACTGAGAACTCTAATTCTCTTCTGTGAAAAAAACATAGAAACAGTCTTTTATATCAACACCTGATTTCCACATTCTGATGTAATTGACATGATTGATTAGTCAACACCCAACTTATTGCAAGGCAATTAGGTAAAAACATTTATATGGGCAAAAATTTACGAATGGCAGTCTGAGGAGCTTCATGGACCCTTTATGCAACATCATCATACTAGTGAAAATTATTACAACAACAATTTAAAGCCTCTGGAAATTGTCTCAAAGTCATAAAACAAATAAATATTTATTCAAGGAAATTCTATAAATATTAAAAGAGCAGTGAGAGTCTATGGCTGTTGAAGCCAGGACCCATTCACTAGGCAACTCCCATTCCTCTCCTGCCTAACTCAGCATGACAGAAACTCACCTTTGGTGGATGCAGCCAAGAACAGTGTTCTCACTCTTCCCAATTCTAAGTTTTGAGGGATATGGTATCTCCCCATGAAAGGCAGACTGCTGACAGTTCTTATATTGTCACAGTTCTATACTGCAAAAGCTCTCTTTCAGAGAAAAGCTGCTGAGAGGTATGAGGCTCTCTTCCTTCATTCAACTTTAACTCAGAGGGTGAAATTTCTGTGCCAGGGGGCCTAATGTCAAAAACACTGAGGCCCCAGTCATTCACTCTAAAGTTCATTTGTAGGAAGGAGTTTCCACATCTGGAAAAGCAAGCATACGGGACTAAAGGCTATGGCTTCCACCCAGTGCCATGCTGATAGAGAAGAGATATCACTCCAAGAGAAGCAGACCAGTCTTCCTGTCTCTAGCTCAGGGACAGCAATAAGGTTTTGAACAAAGGATGGAGACCTCCTTAAGAACAGAGTTACGAGGTTTTTCCTAATGGAACAGGGTATGAGGAAGTTCAAGTTTAATGGCTTCTTTGAAGAAAATGGAGATTTTGGTAGTAAACAGTTAAGAGGAAAGTTTCTTCATGAGAGCAATAAGGTAACTAAGGGTTAGTTGAGCTAGAAGTTTACCAAAGAGAATTAGGGAAAAATAAGGCTAGAAGAGCCCTCCTGCCATGAGAAAAAAATCTCTAAGGTTGGCCTCAAACAAATTTAATGAAGACACAGATTTAACAGGATCAGACTATGGAGCAATTTATTCCCCAGGGTACTGTCAAAAATAAGAGAAATCAGCCAGCAGTCAGTGGAGGCTAAGAATTTCCTGTGATACCAACAGAGGAGATAGCTTAACGCTTTATGCAAAATTACCGTACTAGTGAAAATTATTATGACAACAATAGTTGAAAAGGGAATAGTCAAAGAGACACTAAAGCCACCTCCATCAAAAGGTTAATGTGCATGTCTCCAAGGCATTGGGTATGATTCTAGAGTTAAAAAAAAAAAAAAAAAAAGATTTTGACAGTTTTTCCCAGCTTGTTCACTGCTTTATTAGAGGGACAGAGTTTTGGATCTTCCTACTCCACTATTTTCCTGTCAGATCCTATCAGTCAGTTGATTTTTAATAAGGATATCAAGACAGTTCAATGGGAAAAATAAGTCTTTTCAAAAACTGCTACTTTTAAAATCATATGTAAAGAATAAACTACAGAATTTTCAGAGGAAAATGTAGGAGTAAATCTTAATGAGCTTGGATTAGGCAAAGGCTTCTTAGAGATGACATCAACAGTATAAGCTAATTAATAAAGAAAGAAAATTGGTAAGTTGAACTTCAAAATTAAAAACCTTTCTGCTTCAAAGGGTACCATAAAGAAAGTGAAAAGACAACTCAGAAAAGATGGGAGAAAAGATTTACAAATCCTTTATCTAATAAAGGATTTGTATCCAAAATGTATCAATAGCACTTCCAGTTCAATAATAACTCACTTATATAATGGACAAATGTTCTGAATAGATGATTCTCCGAAGAAGATATACAAATGTCCAATAAGCCCATGAGAAAAGGATCAATATCATTAGCTACCAGAAAAATGCAAACCAAAACCACAGTGAAATACAACTTCACACACAATATTTATAATAGAAAAAGATAATGACAAGTGTTGGCAAGAATATGAAGAAGTTACATACATTTCTGATGAGCACAGAAAATCATGCAACCACTTTGGAAAACAGTCCAGCTGTGCTTCAAAAAGTTAAACTGAGTTGCCTTAAGACTCAGCAATCCTACGCCTAGGTATATACCCAAAAGAAATTAAAATATATGTCCACACTAATACATGAATGTTCATTGCAACATGACTCATGGTAGCTAAAACAAGCCTCCTGAGCACATCTGTGCTGTTTTGGTTTTGAAAAAATATTATCACTGGTGTTTTGGCTTTTATGGACCTAAAAGGAGAAAATGAGTTCTTTATTTTCTTTCTTTTCTACCCCTCCTATTCCCTCTATTTCTTCCTCAAAGTTCATTAAAAACTCCAAATATGTAGTTATTGAAGAATTACTCAAATTATTATTAAAATAAGTGACTTAACTATTTTTAAGGCAATCTATGAACAAAGGCATGTTATTAAATTCTTTGTGGAGCAGTGCTGAGAAAACACAATGTATATGAGAGCGAGATGAGAGAGGCCCCAGCATGCTTCCTCTAAGATCTGTTAAGGTGTCTGCTGTTGTTGAGTATGAAAGAAGCAGTATGTATTCACAGTGAGAGAACATAATATATAGGGTTAGATTCATGAAGCAAGTCATGATAAATGGTATTTGCCAAGAATTTTCTAGCGGGTTCTAAAGAAAGTGGCAGGACTGGAACAGAATTGCTGAGCTGGGGATTCCAAATGATAAATTTAACAGATTTTGAAAGGATGTTTGAAGATACTTGTTAAATATTGGATTTGAAAATACCAAAAATACCAGGATTGGTTTAATAAACTTTGTTCATGTATATTTGTGAAACGATGCATATTCCTAGTGAAAGATAACATTGTGATTTTCGATTTATTCGGAACTTGTAAAAATCCTTTAATATTAAATCTTTTGTATTTAGCAGCAGTTTTACTCTTTGGAGAAGCATCTTGTGTGTGCTAAAGGGAAAATAAAGCTGGTGACACTAGCAAATATTTCAGACAGATATTTTTTTTTGCCTCAACATCGGGTGGATAATAATAATGATCCTGGTTTACAGTTCTTTACCATTGTATGTTGTTTAAAATGTAAGATGAAAGAAGCCAATGTTAGGTAATTGATGCAGGGAGAGTCTATAAGCATATCTACTAGAAATTCAATTAAGGAATATGATAACATAGAAAGCATTCAATAATCAACACATGCATTTTTTCATGCACTATTAACATGATACAATTTTGATGAGCAGGTTTTTAGATTTCCGTTTTGATTTTCTTCTCCTATTGCTTAGGAGACTTAGTGACTCTGAGATGATGGCTAGTTTTCTATTGGCAATACAAATAGCCATAAGTACTGTAGGCTCCCATGCAACTGCCTGTGCAGCCCCTCTGGTCCAGCTTCCCTGGTCTGCTCTGCATTTGTTCTCTTGCCATAGAACTCCTGAGGTCGAGTCATTTTAACTGAGTAGGCCAACGGGACATTATGGTTTCTCTAATCATAGAGATATTTGGCGATGGTTTGTACCACTTAAACAATAAAATTTGGACTAGTTGCTTTCCCATAGACTAGCATCAATGTGTCCAGTTTTTTATTTACATTTTTACTTAGAATGCTTGGAGGAAGAAGTATACCACTTTTCCAGGGTTTCTGGATCTCAAAACTGCTGGTTTTGCTGCTGCTCTCCCTCAGTGCTGGTATGCTGATACTACGCGTATTACTACTACTTACTGCTGTTGTAGTAATGCTGTTTGATGTTAGTGATGAACCCCGTCTCTGTTCCTTCTTGGCCTCATAGTCACTAACAGTGTACCATCTACTTCACTGAAGGCCACAGCTCTTTCTTCTTCTGAAGAAAAGGAAGATGTTTTTTCTAGAACTTTCTGTCATTCCAGATATTCTTACCTTGAAGTGACTATAACTTTTACCAGCTTTCTCATCAGCCTCCCAAATTACATTCTTTTTAGTGGCCCCCTTTTTGAGAAAATTGTTCCTAATTTCTCAGAGCTAAAAATGGGGAGGGCTGGATTTATTTGGAATTTGTCTTGTAACAGGGATTATATTTTATAACAATCTCAATCTTGAAATAGGTTTTCTCTCTTTGTATCAGAGCACACTTCATCTTTTCTAAGTGGCACCTTTCCCAATAATTGAATGTTTTGGAATAGTATTTTAGTCACCATCTAAAGTTAAGAAATTTCGTCTCAGTTTCCAAGAAGCTTGATATCCTCCTCACTAGCTCCTAAGACAGTCTTCCTTTTTTCAAATCTCAAATATTTATTTGGAATGTGTCAACCGCTATAGCAGACACCCTCAAAACTGCAATGTGCTGCTTTGTGTGTGTGTGTTTGTGTGTGTTGTGTACGTGAATCAAATGATACTGTTTTTATCTTACTATGTTATGTTTTCTATCTTATTTTTTTCTTTTCATTGAAGTATAGTTGACACACACTGTTAAATTAATTTCAGGTGTACAAATTCGTGATTCAACAAGTTTATACATTATGCTATGTGTGCCATATGTATAGTTACCATCGGACCTGTTACATCACTATTGCAATGCCATTGTATTTCCATATACTCTGCTTTTTATTCTTGTGACTGATTTATACCATAGCTGGAGGCCTATATCCTCCTTAGCCCCTCACCCATTTTTCTCAACCCCCCACTCCCCTCTGCTCTGGAAACCATCAGTTTGTGTATTTATAGTTCTGATTCTGCTTTTTGTTTATTCGTTTTTTTAAGATTCCATTTATGAGTAGATTCATATAGTATTTGTCTTTTTCAGTCTGACTTACTTCGCTTAGTCTAATATCCTCTAGGTCCATCCATGTTGTTTCAAATGACACACTCTCATTCTTTTTTATGGCTGTATAATATTTCATTTCATACCAAATCTTCTTTATCCATTCATCTATTGATAGCCACTTAAGTTGTTTCTATGTTTTGGCTATTATAAATAATGTTGCAGCACACATAGGGGAACATAAATATTTTTTTAAAGATTTTATTTATTTATCTGACAGAGAGAAACACAGCAAGAGAGGGAACACAAGCATATGGACTTAGAGGGAGAAGCGGGGCTCCATCCCCGGTCTCCAGGATCATGACCTGAGCCGAAAGCAGTTGCTTAACCAATTGAGCCACCCAGGCACCCACATAAATATTTTTTTGAGTTAGTGTTTTCTCTGGGTAAAGACCCAAGAGGAAATTATTAGATCATATGTATTTCTATTTTTAATTTTTTGAGTAAATTCCATACTTTTTTCCATAGTGGATGTACCAATTTATATTTCCACAAACATCGCAGAGTTCCTTCTTCTCTACATCCACTTGTTCTTTCTTGTCTGTGTGTTTTTTTTATTTTTTATTTTTTATTTTTTTATTTTAGCCATTCTGACAGGTGAGAGGTGATAACTCATTGTGGTTGGTTTGCATTTTCCTGATGATGAGTGATGTCGAGTGTTTGTTTGTTTGTTTTTTTCATGTGTTTGTTGACCATCTGTGTGTCTTCTCTGGAAAAATGTCCACCCATGTCCTCTGCCCAGTTTTTAATCGGGTTGTTTGTTTTTTTGGTGTTGAGTCATGTAAGTTCTTTATAGATTGTGGTTGTTAACCTTTTATTGGACATGTCATTTGCAAATGTTTTCCCATTCAGTAGGCTGCCTTTTTTTTTTTTTGACAATTTCCTTTGCTGTACAAAAGCTTTTTATTTTGATGCAGTCCCAATAGTTTACTTTTGCTTTTGTTTCTCCTGCCTATGGAGACATACCTAGGAAAAATGCTGCTGTGGCTGATATCAGAAAAAATAACTGCCTGCATTCTCTTCTAGGATTTTTATGGTTTCAGGATTCATATTTAGGTCTTTCATCCATTTTGAGTTTTATTTTTGTGTACCATGAGGAAGCGGCTCAGTTTCATTCTTCTTCATGTAGCTGTGCACTTTTAGCAGCACCATTTATTAAAAAGACTCTTTTCCCTATTATATATTCTTGCTTCCTTTGTCATAGACTGACCGTATAGATGTGGGTTTATTTCTGGGCCCTCCATTCTGTTCCATCGATCTGTGTGCCTGTTTTTGTGTGTGTGTGTGTGTCAGTAACATACCATTTGGATCATTACAGCTTCGTAGTATATCTTGTTCTCTGGGATCACGATACCTCTAGCTCTGTTCCTTCTCAGGATTGCTTTGGCTCTTTGGGATACTCTAAGATTCCATACATATGATCTATGCTTCTATTCCAGATCCTTAGGGAGGATTTTGGCAAATTCCTCAGACAGTTATTTAAATATTTAAACTATTTAAACATCTATTTAAAGGCCCAGTGTACTCTTAATTACAAAGAAAAAGGAAGACTGTCAGAGGCAGCAACCTGGAGACAGACTTCATAACAAATAAGTAGATCATCAATGGAAGATGAAGTTCAAACACTTTTGTGGGAAAGATAAATGTTGGTTCTGGCATAAAGTACACTTTTTTGTTACCTAAAAAATATAATGTCCCACCTAAGTTTTTAAGAAGTACTACTTGAGGCTATCAGGAAGAATTGTTGAGGACTTGAAAATGGGCAAAAGAAATGATAAGGCATTATTGAATCCTTTGAATGACTTTCTATTGTCCAGTCTATTTTAAACTGTGTGGGTGTTAGACGGTAAGCTGTGGAAAACTGATCACACTGCACGTGATCCCTGACCATAGAGATTAATAATGAGTTTTGTCCAGGACAGAATATTAACCCCTGCAAGTCAAATTCTCATATGAACCATTCTTAACAGCCTATGTCTCTTATTAATAAGTTAAAGAAAATATTTCACATGGTTCCTTTTATGTTTGACGAGAGTCATGATTTCACTTCTTCCAAAATCATAATCCACAAGCGCTATGAAGAATTTTGATTTTCATTTTTTTGACCCTTTAGACTGCTTTGAAATTGCCATACTTCATACAGGAAGACTGTAATCACGTTCACAGTGATGAACAACCATCTAAAAACTAAAAAACAAAACAAAACAAAAACAAAAACAATGGAAGGTTTTAATTTAAAAGTCTATTTTGTCCTTGAAACATTAAATGTTTGCTCATTGTAAAACTTCCTATAAATAGAAAAAGTACATATATTTAAAGGA
Source organism: Spilogale gracilis (assembly GCA_004023965.1). Classification (NCBI taxonomy): domain Eukaryota; kingdom Metazoa; phylum Chordata; class Mammalia; order Carnivora; family Mephitidae; genus Spilogale; species Spilogale gracilis. The sequence goes on along the minus strand of PITA01027301.1, from coordinate 11,652 downwards.
AATTTCAAGCTAGGTCTGCAAAATTGTTTACAATTTTCAAACTATTTTTCTAGAATTATGACTCTTCCAGTCTGTACAACTGATCATTTATCAGAAAGGTCTTTGAAAATATTAATATTTTGATTTAATGAAATATAATCTGAAGAGATTGTACCAATTTACAATTCTAGCACAGATATAGGTCTCATAAGCATAAGCCAGATTTTTTTTTTTTTTAGATTTTATTTATTTATTTGGCAGAGAGAGAGATCACAAGTAGGCAGAGAGGCAGGCAAAAAGCAGGGAGGAAACAGGCTCCCTGCTGAGCAGAGAGCCCTACTCTTGCCTGGATCCCAGGACCCTGAGATCATGACCTGGGCCAAAGGCAGAGGCTTTAACCCAGGTGCCCATAAGCTAGATTTTTAAGATGGGTAGTGTTTTCTGTATACGCATAAATCCACATACATATGCACACATTAATAATTATCTTTGACCGGTAAATTACTATTTAGAATAGAAGTCTAATATTCTTAAGTTGTTTATATTACATAGGTTCCCTGACATTGTGCTATTTTTTAATACCTTTAAGCATGGAAGAAATGCGCTAAAGCTAGGCTGGTGTAAAACCAAATTTACGAAATGCATATAACTGACACTACCTTTAAATAATTCTTAGTATCTTCTCAACTCATCTTAGGTAAACATTTCTAACTTCTGGGTAAAGCTTTGCCTTTCCTATAAATGTCACTTAATACATAAAAGATTCTTGGACTTGGTCAGATTTAGGATGAAATATGCTACATGTAATTCCTAAAGTGCTGGCTGTTTCATATCTACATGCCTAAATCATTTCATTATCCGCTTAATAGCAGAACAAATTAGTCATCCTCTCTGATTCTGGTGCACATTATGCTGAGACATGCCCACCCTAATATGCTTTCTGATAAAGTAAAAGCTCACCCTGTCAGAGCACAAATCTTATTTGGGCTTCAGGAAAGTCAAGGGAGAAAGAGAGAGCTGAGTCTGCAGTAGGATTGCTTACTCGAGGAGAACTGAGATTTATTAGCCAACTTCATTAAATATATGGAAGACCCCAGCACTCAAGGTTAGAAAATTAGGATGCAAACATGAAACCTCTGTATGAAATGAAACAAGTAGCAAAAACAAGAAAGATAGATCTTTGCACTTTACACAAGTAGAGAAGGTAGGCTTATATTAAAGCAAATGCTCTAGCTAGCTGAATGAAATGGTATGCTTTTCAGTTATTGCTTGGTTCAGTAATGTGTAACTATAATATAAGTAACAACACTAATTAAATTTCAGAGAGATGTATGGTTGTTGGTTATGTAAAATGAAGTCTCAACCCCAATTGCATATTGCTTAATTTGTATACAGTTTCTAAAAAATTAGTTTGTAGTTTAATAAGGAAAATTTAGCATCCACAGTATTTCTATGCAAAGGAGTTATCTACACAATGGTAAATAAATCTCAACTTGGAATCAAAAGATGCATGCTACATTTTAAGTAATGTTATTGAAATGGACATTTATAGAAATTGGGTTTTGATATTTTCAAAAGAGATTTTTATTCAACAAGTTAAATAATAATAGGTAGGTGGTTAAAATGATGTTTATGTTTTCTTTTTTGTTTGTTTCCCAATTCTACACCTTTATATTGTTTATGGCCATAAGTCAGTTTTTCATAATTTTTGAAAAAAATTATATTCCGTCACCTAAAAATGCTGTCATTATCTGCCCCCTTCTCAGTCTCTTAATACTGCAATTTGAGCATGAAAAATAACTGTGTTGGTAGCTGTAATATTAATTTGCTTTTGATTTGGAAAATGACTTAAGTTGAGTTTGAGAACAGGGCAACTAGAATCTGGAGAATATCAGCATTGTAGGCTTTAATAGATGGAGTTCTAAAGTAGGAAAAGCAAAGTAACTTTTCCAGGGAAAGTATGGTATCACCAAATTGTTGAATTCCAAATCTATATTCTTTCCAATATATGTTTTTCCCACATCAAGAAAGCAGGTGGGGAGATAGAATTTATGTTAGTGAACATTTAGTAGAAAAGAAGACAAATACAGAGACCAAGTGATAGGGCTGAAAAGAAAAAAAATCCATGAAGACTAGACATTAAGATCAGAGTTTATAGACACAACTAAATTCATGTAAAACGGCAAGTTATCATGATTACGTTCTTTACATCTTCCGTATATATAGTTTGCTTTCTAGTTTAGAAGAACCTTGTCCACAATATATGAAAAACATAGTTTCTTCCCTTTGGCAACCTCGTTCATTACACACAGAGATAACTAAAAGCCTTCTAAGAAGGAGGCTGAAGTCAGTTGAGAAGAGCCTTTAGAAGGAGATTTTTTTGTGTGCTGTTTATTTTGGGTTCTCACAGTAGTTTGGGTGGAAGATGTTTTGTCCATCTCACTTCAAATGATGTTAGAAGGGCTTTGAGGATATAAATCATAGAACCTCTAAATCGTTTCTAAGTTTGAAAGGTAGTCATTGATATTTCACGATTAACTGTGAAAAAGGAGCACCTCTCTAGTGGACTAGACACATCATGGAAACACTATCAGGGAAAGCTTCACTTGAACCAAATTTGAGCCACATGAAAGGGATCTGGCTTTAGGTTGTCCTACAATGAATTCTGCTAAAAATAACTGTCTGAAAGGACAAGGAATATTCCACAGACTGGTGAACATTAAAATCTTGAGCCTAGGGGCACCTGGGTGGCTCAGTTGGTTAAGCGACTGCCTTCAACTCAGGTCATGATCGCGGAGTCCCGGGATCGAGCCCCACATCGGGGGCGGCAGGGGGGGCGGGGAGCCTGCTTCTCCCTTTCTCACTCCCCCTGCTTGTGTTCCCTCTCTAGCTGTGTTTCTCTCTGTCAAATAAATAAATAAAATCTTAAAAAAAAAAATCTTGAGCCTATGGAAGAGTTATGCATGACCATTCAACAGAGAGTCTGTGTTCTGCTTTGGGGAAGCATCAGAAGATTTTTGCTGAAGGAGAAAAATGTTCGACTAGACTTAAGTAATGACAGTCATCTGTTGATATCCAGAATGCTCAAGTAACAGATTAGAACTGTACAAGCCATGTGACAGTGTCCTCTTAATCTCTAATCTTGGAAGAATCAAGGAAGAATATGTAGAATAAGGTAGTCAGTTGAGGATGAAGAGGTTCAAAAAAAACAATGCTTTCAAAGGGATAGTCAGCTTCAATTTTTATTACAATTTCTCAACTCCATTATTCCCTAATATAACTTTTGTCAGTTTCATATCTAAGTTTATAGTGAAATTTCTCTCTTCAGTTTCCCGTGAAGGAGATTCCTCTTCCTCAGCCTGACCTTCATGATAATTATTCTTCTTCTTAGATTAATCTTTTAGGCAAGAAGAAAAGTGATAAGGCTATCAATAGGAACAATTTCAGAAGTCTTTGTAGAGGACAGTAACCTCAGATTTCACCTGAAAATGCAAATTAAAACTACCAAGATTTGCTTATGGTTAAATGTGTAGATGAGGGAAAAGGACAAATAGCAGATAACTTTAGGCTAATTCTAGGAGGCAGTACATATGTCTTTTCTAAGAATGCAAGCTCCATTACCAAACTAATGGATGTAAATTCCAATTCTAACACTTCCTAGCCAGGAGACCTTGAAAAAGTTACCAAACTTCTGCGAGCTTTGCTTTTCCTGTATGCAGATAAGGAATAATTTTAGTATCTAACTCTTAGGTTTCTTGTGAAGATTAATGAGGTAATTCACATTATAAACTTAGAAAAGGAACTGGAACATAATAAACAGTTAATAAATAGAAGGTACTATTTTTATCGATCTCATCATTATCACTACCACCAACACTATCATAACAATTCTTCCATGGCTTAAATTGCAGATTTTGACTGAACACAAAGGAATTTTCCATATTACATCACAATTTCCAATGTAATCTAGGCAAGAAAATTGATTGATATGAGACCATTCTGTAACAGTCCAAATGACCAAAAGTTACCCCTTCCTGATTCCTACCAGTTGTAGAGTAATCATAGAAGGGATCCTGTCCTAGCTTCGCATTCCTTTTTTCAGTAATGCAGGATAATCATGTCACTGAAGCAACTGTACATCCCCCGTTAAATATGTGATGTAATTAGGGATTTACTGGATGTCAGTGATCATGCTATTTGCTTTACAAATACCATGTTAAACTCTTAGGATAAGTCCCCCTTTCAAGACACATGATATTATCTCCATCCTTCAGTGGAGGAAACTAAAACTCAGATTATGTGGCTTATATAAGGTTTCACACACTAAAAGCAGCAGTGATAGTATTTAAATATACCTTCTCATTCCAAAGATCACCATTTACCTAGAACTGGTTTATTTTATTGGGACTTGTTTGGCATAATCTCTCTGGTTAGCTATCGATCACTAAGTGTCTAATCCCCTGTGTCGTTATTTTTCATGATACAGTAATGTGCATAAGACACTCTCTCCATCCCTGGCAGTCTCACATGGCTGTCACCTCAAATTTTATTTAGTTACTAACTTCCTGGGATTTTTAACTTCATGAATTCCTTACACTGACACCATCATCTATTTTGAACATTATTAGGTTTGTGACTAAACAAGATGGAAGTTCAACGATTTATTTATTTATTTTTTTTACATCAGTATATGTGTGGTTACAAAACGGCTGAGCCAAAATGTTAGTCATAAAATGTGGTCTAGGGCATCTATGCCAAAATTCATGTTCACTGTAACTGCTCTTCTCTAAGTGGCTCTCCCTGTGATTATTTTAGCCATGACCTCAAGGTGGCCTTGGTCAATTGTCTTTTGTGCACTGAACCTGCAGAATTGTCCATATCAAGGACTAGTTTTTACCACACAGACTTAGTCTATGACCAAGTGTTTCAGTTTGACTTTTGACGCTTGCTCTAAACTCTTTGTTTAGTCAAAAGCAATCTATGAAGATATCACAGACTCTATTCAGAAATGCCCTCAGACCAGATAAAAACAAAAAAATCTTCATACGCCAAGGAAAAGGAGTACTTCAAAGCAAAGTAATCTATGATTAGGGAATCTTGCAAAAATAAAGGATATTCCTTAGATCTCTCTCTAACGTGTGATAAATCTTTTTCATTTTTTCCACTCAAGTAGAGGGCTATTAATAAAGCAGCCTTCAGAGAACCTGGTTGGCTCAGTCAGTTAAGCGTCTGCCTTCAGCTCAGGTCATGACCCCAAAGTCCTGGCATTGAGCCCACAAGCCCCTTCACCTTGTTCCTCTGCCCCTCCCCTGCTCCCTGCTTGTGCTCTCTCTCTCAAATAAAGAAATAAAATCTTAAAAAAATGTTATAAATAGGCTTTCATCTTGCCCCTGGTTCTCTTTCAGCAGAGTGATTTCATGAAAGCAGAGTTTTGCTCCCCTCATACAGATATTTCACTTTCTCTTTAAGAAGTCTGACAAATAATGTTCTAAGGAAAAAATAAAATTGCTGAGCTTAACTGAGGACTGGTTCAGTGCTATGTTGTCATTAACTTTAATAATAGTTTAGAAAGTCTGCTCTAATCTGGAACCCATCCATTCCTTGCCCCTGCCTTTTTTTGGAGATTTCTATCAAATGCAGACTCCCACTAAAAACTGGCTTCATTCTAAAATAAAACTGCCCTGAGGAAGTACAACTGAATGGTATACTTTTGGATATATCAATAAATTTTGCTTCAGAAAATTAAACTATGTTCTCAAAAGAATTGCTAGTGATTTGAGATGAGATTTTATAGCGGCTTGATTGATAGTAATACTGTCACTCCTCCATTCCCTGATCCTATTCCCCTTCCTCTTCTTGCTCTTCTGAGTCAGAAGGCAGAGTTCTAGCAAAAAGTATGCAGACAGTAACCAAGAAGTAGTTGGTTCATAGGAGGATTTCATCTCTGGCTGGATCCTGCCTTTCTGCTTTCTACTGTGGTGTCAGATTAGGTTTAAGGAAGTACACACAGAAAAACTCTTGTTCCTTAACCCTAGATTCTGTTCCCCTTTTAGAAACAGTATGGCAGAGACATTAAGAGTCTCCAAATAGTTTCTCATTCCGACCTGTTACTTACCACTATTTACAAGTCCCTCTGGGACTTAGATTGTTCATCAGTAAACACGGAGATAATAATTTCTATTTCATAGGGTTGTTATATTACAAAGTATCTGACACATAATCTTTGCTTCATAAATGCTAGCAGTTATTATTGTTAACAACATGATAGCTTGTGTCTCTGAGTGACTATATTCTTGCTTACCAATTATGCTTCTAAGAAAATGATGTATGCTGGAATTAAAAGGGGTAAGAAGAAATACATGGGAAAGAATAAGGGATATGAATGATCTGTTCCCTATTTACCTTTACCTTAATCAAACTTAAGAAGCTACTTGAGATGAGAGGCAAAGTCTGCATGCCCGAGAACAGGTTATGTTATGGTGTTATGGGACAGAGGCCCGGAGGTTAAAAGCAGACAGTGGCCTCTTCCTTCATCTTTAGGAGAATTGAGATCTATGAACAAGTAAGTGTTTTTGCTCAGTTAAGGATGTCACGATATCTTTCTTTTAGGTGCAGTTTAAACTTATTAGGTCATGGAATATTGGAGCCAAAAGGGCCTTGGTGATCATCTCACCAATGTCTGAATTTTATAGGTGAAGGAACTGAGGCCAGAGTCATAGAATGATTGGTTCAGGGTCACTTGACTGGTCAGTAGCAGAGATAAAAAAAGAATTTTAGTATCTTCATTGCCAGTGTCTATATGAAAATTTTTATCTTCAGACCTTACAAACAGTTTCAATAGGAAGCAGCTGGAGGCATGAGTATATTTTATTGTATTCTGCAAGAAAAATGAATCTGCAGATAGTTTTATACCAAGAGAACACTATTCCACCCAAATTAGGTACAAGGGCTATCAACAATAAAATAATTCTATCAGCTATTTAGAGTACAATTATTACTGTGAAATACTTGGTAGTCCAAGGGTGTCTTTACATCAAACCAGAACATGTGGATGCTTCAATCAACCGGATGTATTTACATTTTATAGACACAGCCCAAATGATGTAGCAAATTTAGATTTTTTTTTTTTTGTAACCACAGAATTAAGTGCTCTACATGTCAGGAATAAGCTGAATTGTAACATAGAGATATTGGATTTGTTTATCACTACCCTAATCTATTATGTTTTAACTCTCAAAGGCCAAATTTATTTCCTTAATTTTGAAGTTTGCCACTTTGGGGAGTAAGGGGAATGGGATATATGTATGTAATCTTTATATTTTGTCAGTAAACATACATTTTTAAACTTTGTCAGAGAAGCATAACTTGATATTGTTCTACTAATACAGTACTTGGTTTAGGATGTATTTATGGAGAAATAGCCCTATAGTCATTTTTTACAAAATGAAACCCCGAAATTCCTTCCTCTCCCATCTCTTCATGAAATTAAGATTTGATTGATTCAGTAAATATTTGTTATGCAAGAGCTATTTACCAGGCAGTGTGCTAGTGGTTGGGTATATAACAGTGAATAGGTTAATGGCCCTTAGCTTGAGAGACCTTGGCATTTGAAATGGAATACAGAGAGGTAATTACAAAGTATGTGGTAAGAGCCATCACAGAACAGAGAGGATGCTGAGGGACAAGAGGAGAGGCATCTGATGCAACTTTGAGTGTTCTGAAGTCATGTCAAAAGAAAAGAATAGAATGAAAGAGAAAGAGAGAAGAAAGAAAAAAAGGAAGTACAGAATGGTATAAAGAAAGTAGTTGTTAAAAATCAACCTCAAAATGTGTGAGGGGCCCAAGGTAATTTTGAGAATTCTTTGGAACTTACCAAATAAAAAGTTCAAAGATCACTGTTTAACCTAAAAGTTGGTTTAGTTTCGCTGGATATGTGGGAATCGAACTGTAATGCTGAAATACGTAGAAAAACAGACAGAAGTTGGTATAGAAACAAATTCAGAGAGGGAAAAATAGAAGAGCAGAAGGAAATGGCTAAGAACTTGTTATCAGAGCCATGGGCATCAGAAGACCACTTATATCTTTCATAAGTGGTTGGGAAGTTGGCAAGATCTAGTAGGCAGATAACTCTTGGCAGTGTGGTCTCATGATCCAAAAATACCCCTATCCTGTTCACATTATGTACTGAGGAACGGAATCCAGATAGTTCTTTTAGGATGAGGCACTCATTCCTTCCTTTGTCTATCACTCTAGGAAGTTGACTTTAGCTAAAAGGAGTTACGTTGTCTGAGGTCAGACTCCCCCGTTTCCTGAGGGGGCCTGTGTCTAAGGACTCGTGGAGGTACTGTTACAACTTCATGGGCATCCCCCCTTTCCTTAATTGGATCCGTGTCCAAAGGGTCTTCTCAGCCTCAGAGTGCTTATTGGGATCAGTTGAAGCCTTTACTGCCTCTCTGTAGCAAATTTTCCCTCTGCCCTATCCTGCATCTTTTACTTTTTCCAAGATGTTTTAAGTAAGGGCCTTCCCTGATGAAATGTGTGCGTGCATATCTCAATTTCAGAGTCTGTTTCCTAGGAAACCTGGCCTAAAATGTCTTTTTGGTAAGGTATTATTAGCATTATCAAAATTTGGTCACAGAGGCAGCTACATCTAATTCTAATGATCCTAAATGAATATTAAATGCTAACTGATAAACAAGAATGTAAGATAAAATTCGGCCTTGTCTGCTTGACAATTAGGTGTAATTTCATGTTTGACAGATAACAGTATCATCTTCATGGGAGCTACGCAGTTCATGTTATCCAATGATGAAAATCTGGGGAAAATTGATAAAATGAAATTACTACTAGTTCTAAAATGTTTGGATAATCTCCCATTTATTGGAAATGCGACTTGGAAGACTGTTTTTCATCTTTAAAGAAAAGGAGATGCTTGTTGGAATGAGAAATTCAAAGCAAAAGTTTTCTGAAGAATCCTCCCTTTTTGATATCCCTTAGAAAATTCCAGTCTACATGAATTTGCTTAGTATTTCACTATAGACTAGAGACTTAAAAATTGACATCAAGTGCTTTAAAAATGCAATAGAAAAAGTAGAGTAAAATCAATAATAGTGTGAGGAATGACTTGAACAGCTTGTATTTTCACAGTGGTCATCAAAAAGTAATTTTATATCCAATAATTTGTATTGATTGTTTGTGAAACTGTAATGCATTATGCCATAAGCCTGGTTGTGGGGTTATAAATATATGTACCATTTTGTTGGTCTTGTTTTCTTTTTTTTTTTTTTCTTATTGAGTTTCATTTTCTCTAAAATGAATCTTATTTTGTAGTGTTTCTATGTGGAGGCAAGATTCAGAACCATGACTATTAATTCAAAATAGCTTCAGTCACACAATGTACACTCTGGTGTTTGGGTAGTGAGAAACAAGGGCGAATGTGTGAAATATTACCCTATTAGAGAAAGTACTTCTGGAATCATCCATAGTGTGTTATCAACCACTGTGTCTTTTCCTGGGGCCCATATAAAAAATATTTCTTTAAAAGCCTGACTGTGCCCTTTAAAAGTCAAAAAGATGCATACCCTAATCTATTCAGCATGAAATCTCCCAGTATATGTAGAATTTCCATGCTGGATAGAGAAGATACTACCTCCCAAAACTTGGCGTTGCCTTGATTTCTGTGTTATGGCCTTAGCCAAGGTAGGACTCCTTTCCTCTTTTTTTTTTTTCAGTTAACACTCTCTGGAAAGGGAATGCTACAATGAAGAAATTTAATTGATTTACTTATTAAGGTGCCAAGGCAGGACATACCAGGAAAAGACATTTTTTTTCCTTATATTTCTCACATGGATTTGAATTGGGAGCAGAAATCCTGGTTCTGGGAGTGTTCTTTGCTGATTCTACAGTGGATATTTGTTTCAGTTAGGAGGGAGAAGCTACAACGGTCCAAATTACTATGAGTAGTAGTAGTAGTAGTAGTAGTAGTAGTAGTATGATGATAATAATAATAATAGTAATAATAAATAGAAGGAATGGGGTAGAGGAGGTGGAGGAGCAGGAGGAGAGGAGAAATTACATCAAGTAAAAAAAGAAAGGAGACCATAGCCTATGAGAATTTTTAATTAGTTTTCTACAGGGTGCGTGAGAAAAAGTCCTCTATTTCTCTTTCAATTGAATATATTTTCAATACTGGTATGAGATGAAAGTGGATGCTTTCTTGGGAACAAGGAAAGAGCTGAGTTCTGATTTACAGAAGGAGTAAATCTTTTGAAAGCGTAGACATCAACTCTACAGCCTCTAAAGCTTAGTCGGATGTGGCTTTTAACTAGAACTCTGGTATTTACAGTTTGTGTGACCTTGAATGGCTTGCTTAACTTCTTTGAGCCTAATTTTCCTTATCTAAAAATAAAGACTGTCAATACTTATTTGAAGGTGGTTGTTAGGATTTAATGAAAATGTTCATTCATTTATTCAAAAAATGTGTGCCTAGAATTGTTCCTAGTCAATATAATCTAGGTATAGAACAGTGCACAAAACAGAGGTTCCTGACCTCAATAAGAAGGTTTATAAATTAGCCAACAAATACAGAAGATAATTACAGATTAAAATGAGAGCGATCTGATAAGTGATAGATGAAAGATGATATGATAAAGGGTCATTGCTTTAGAAAAGCATGTTTTATTTTATTATTTATTTATTTATTTATTTATTTATTTATTTTTAAGAAGAAATATGTTTTAGATGGGTTGATCAAACGAGTCTTTTCAGAGGAGATGAATTTTGTTTAAAAGTAACTAATAAAGCCACCCACGAAAAAGCCTTTAGAAAAGCATTTGGGGTCTTAGGCAACCACAGAATGGGAGAGGATATTTGCAAATGACAACACAGACAAAGGGCTGATATCCAAGATCTATAAAGAACTACTCAAACTCAACATCCAAAAAGAAGATGAACACATCAAAAAATGGGCAAGAGACATGAAGAGGCACTTCTCCATAGAAGATATACAAATGGCTAACAGACACATGAAAAAATGTTCAGTGTCACTAGCTATCAGGGAAATTCAAATCAAAACCACACTGAGATACCACCTTACACCTGTCAGAATGGCCAAAATTAACAAGTCAGGAAACAAGTGTTGGAGAGGCTGCGGAGAAAGGGGAACTCTCTTACACTGTTGATGGGACTATAAATTGGTGCAGCCGCTTTAGAAAACAGTGTGGAGATTCCTCAAAAGATTAAAAATAGAGCTACCCTATGACCCTGCAATTTCACTACTGGGCATTTACCCCAAAGATACAGATGTAGTGAAAAGAAGGGCCATATATAACCCAATGTTCATAGCAGCAATGGTCACAATCGCCAAACTGTGGAAAGAGCCAAGGTGCCCTTCAACAGATGAATGGATAAAGCAGATGTGGTCCATGTATACAATGGAATACTACGCCTCCATCAGAAAGGATGAATATCCAACTTTTGTAGCAACATGGACTGGATTGGAAGAGATTATGCTGAGTGAAATAAGCCAAGAAGAGAAAGTCAAGTATCACATGGTTTCACTTACTTGCAGTGCATAAGGGGTAATATAGAAGACAGTAGGATAAGCAAAGTAAACGGGAAGTAGGGTAATCCAGGGAGAGAAATGAAAGAACAGAGACTTTGGACACAGAAACA
>PITA01027300.1:0-21158 GCA_004023965.1 Spilogale gracilis | reverse complement strand
CCCCTTTCTCCGCAGCCTCTCCAACACTTGTTGTTTTCTGTCTTGTTAATTTTGGCCATTCTGACTGGTGTAAGGTGGTATCTTAGAGTGGTTTTGATTTGAATTTCCCTGATAGCTAGTGACGCTGAACATTTTTTTCATGTGTCTGTTAGCCGTTTGTATATCTTCTACAGAGAAGTGCCTCTTCATGTCTCTTGCCTATTTTTTGATGTGTTCATCTTCTTTTTGGGTGTTGAGTTTGAGTAGTTCTTTGTAGATCTTGGATACCAGCCCTTTGTCTGTAGTGTCATTTGCAAATATCTTCTCCCATTCTGTGGGTTGCCTCTTTGTTTTGTTGATTGTTTCCTTTGATACTGATTTTTAAAATGGTGTCATTGTGAAGTGACACAGGTCATTATGGAAAATTTATGTGTGTATTTAAAAATGATTCCTCTATTCTTCAGAGTGAATTGTATTTATTGCTCTGTAACTTGTTTTGAACATTCTATGAACGTTTTTTCAGTGTCATCACATATTTTCCACATCTTTGATATTTTATTTATTTATTTGACAAAGAGAAACACAGCTAGAAAGGGAACACAAGCAGGGGGAGTGAGAGAGGGAGAAACAGGCTTCCTGCCCAGCAGGGAGCCGAGTGCAGGGCTTTATCCTGGAACTCTATGATCATGATCAGAGCTGAAGGCAGACACTTAGTAACTGAGCCACCCAGGCACCCCCACATCTTTGATTTTTATAACAACTTTCTTCCTGGTTACAAAGTATATTCACTGTATAACATGTTGAAAATACAGATTACAAAAAGAAAAAAAAGAGAAAACATCTAACTGGTTTATTTACCTATTTTTCATATTTAGTATATTTTTCACTTTCTTTTTTTTTTCTTTTTTAATTTTATTTATTTGACAGTGAGAAACACAGCCAGAGAGGGAACACAAGCAAGGGGAGTGAGAGAGGGAGAAGCAGGCTTCCCGCTGAGCAGGAAGCCCGATGTGGGACTCGATCCCGGGTCTCCAGGATCATGACCTGAGCCGAAGGCAGTCGCTTAACCAACTGAGCCACCCAGGCGTCCCTATTTTTCACTTTCTTATAACATTTTTAAGATTTCTTTTGTCATATGCTTCTGTCATTTTTGCATATTGCTTATCATGTGTGTTTTTATTGTTTTACTTGGTTTAACAGTTTACTTTTTAAAAAATTCTAATATCTTAGACTTTTCCTTTCACAGTAATGCGTAAAATTATCTTACTAAACCCTTTTGATTATGTAGTGAATATTCAGCCACATTTCCTTTCAGTATATTTATGGTTTGATTCTTGCATTTTTAAATATTTATTAAAATACCTTTATCTGTCATGTAATGTAGAAATCTAACTTTCTCACCTTTAAGTGAGCCATTTATATGTCTTTCCAACATTTTCCCATGATGTCAGTGTGCTTTGTCTTACATTCTGTTGTTATAAATTAGATATTATATTTTTGTAAATAGTTATTAATATATAAAAGATACTGCTTTTATTTCTTTGGTAAGCTATAACTTTACTGACATCTTTTAGTTAATCTTAGTGATTATAATTTAAAAGTTTTTATAGTACTCAGTTTCACAGGGATCCAAAAGTTTATCTGACTTTGGTGCTGGAATTTCCTCACAGATACATGTATTTTATAAAACCTCCAATTTGGTAGGAGCACTAAAATATAGAAAAGTTGGATCAACTGTAGCTAAAACAGGAAATTAAATAAAATGTGTAATATGAGTGGATATTTAAATTTTAAGATTGCCTGAGACTGAGGTCAAAAATGTGTTTTTTATTCATTTAGGTAAAGCTCTTTGATAGAATAAGTTTATCAGCAGGAAGAATGAAAAAAATACTTGGCTCTCATTGCTTTATCATGTGCTCTCCAACTAGGTTAAAGGGTGTATATGCTTTTCCTAGGAAATTGTTACTAGGTAGCAATTTTACAGCCAAATATTTGCTTAAATTCTGGTTTTGAGTAATGGTTGGATTTTGTACCATAGATATTTTGAGGAGAATAAGAGATTATTAATACATTTATTTGAATTCAGATTCTTTATGGTACCTCATTTATTTTCATGAGTACAGTACTGAGATTAGGCAGTATTTTTCCACTAAACTGACTTCCTTTTGTTCTTGGCTTCCTATCATGCTTTCACTAGGTGTCTGTAAGAGGTAGACATGAATAAATGTAGCTTCCTATGACCTTGAACTATTCTAGCATAATTTATAAAATATAAGTCTAGATAGCTGTTTATGTGCTTGATAGACTATTTTATGATTTTATTGATTTATTTAGAGAAAGAGTGTGTGTACACATGCAAGCAGAGGAAGGGGTGGAGGGAGAGGGCGAGAATCTCAAGCACACTCTGCGCTGTGTGGGGAGCCCAATGCAGGGCTCAGTGTCATGACCCTGAGATCGTGACCTGAACCAAAATCAAGAGTCAGAAAGGAACCCCTCATGCAAAGTTTAATTATTCTCTTTATGATATTCTTTTTCTTCTTTGTTCCTGATTTCTGTTACCAATGTCACCATCCTCATAATCACAGTCACAACTGAGGCATCTGACTCCCTCCTTGCTTCCTATATCCAGTCATTCTTCAGTGTCTGTTAACTCTACCTCCTCAATTATCTTCATATTTGCTCACTGTGGTTCAGATCTTTTACCACCTCTTCCCTGAACATTTTTAGTGACTTCCTAGTAGGTCTCTTCTTGACTAGTTTTGTCTCCCAGCCTATTCCTGAACAAAGCAACAAAAATAACCTTCAGAAAAAATACCTGTCATGAAACTTTGCTGCTCAAAAATTTTCCTAATCCCCAGAAATTGTTTCTTGCTGTACTTTCTTGTGTCATTTTCTACCTTCATTTAAAACTATTTATGGGGCGCCTGGGTGGCTCAGTGGGTTAAAACCTCTGCCTTCAGCTCAGGTCATGATCTCAGGGTCCTGGGATCGAGGCCAGCCAGGCATTGGGCTCTCTGCTCAGCAGGGAGCCTGCTTCCCTCCTCTCTCTCTGCCTGCCTCTCTGCCTACTTGTGATCTCTCTCTCTGTCAAATAAATAAATAAAATCTTTTAAAAAAAATTATTAGGGCACCTGGGTGGCTCAGTGGATTAAAGCCTCTGCTTTCAGCTCAGGTCATGATCTCAGGGTCCTGGGATCGAGGCTGCATGGGGCTCTCTGCTCAGCAGGGAGCCTGCTTCCTCCTCTTTCTCTGCCTGCCTCTCTACCTACTTGCGATTCCTCTCTGTCAAATAAATAAAATCTTTTAAAAAAATTATTAAAACTATTTATGGACTTTCTGGGGTACCTGTCTAAGCTCAGTGGGTAAAGCATGGGACTCTTGATCTCAAGGTGGTGAGCTCAAGCCCCATGTTGGGGATAGAGTTTCCTTTTAAAAAAACAGAATAAAAATTAAGAGTATTTTTTAAAAAATAAAACTATTTCTGGACTTTTCTTATCTCTCCCAGGAGTCTGTAAACTTCTTGAGAGGAGACCACAAAAATTATTTGCAATGACACCTACCTGGGCTTGCACATACTAATCATGTGGTAGATACTTTGAATAAACTAAGAAATATCAAGAAAGAAAATACATTACATGAAACATGTTCATTTAATAGTCTCACACCACTGCAATGTAAAATGTAAATTTCAGTGAACACATCATTTTACATAAAAAAGACTGAATTGTTCTGCATCTTTGAGTTTAAAGGTCATCTGAGAACAAGGCTTGAAGAAAATATTAGAAACATCACTAGTTAAAATTTTTTAAATTCACATTAAATAAAAGAAAATTCATAAAATTCTGTATTTTAGAAACAAATGAAGTTTCTTGTGGCAACTTGTTTATTCTGTAGGCTGCATAGCCAAAGAAAAGAGGAAAATTAGAAACATTGGGAACAAAAAGTTTGAAAAATAAAATAACCTATTCACTTGATGTATCATAAAAGATTAGAGTGGCCAGTATTATTGAAGCAATGGGAAATGGGAGCATGGGGGTGGTTGTGGTATTTCTGTGTTTAAAGCTTACACAATAGAGCAGGAATCTTGTACATATTTACTTGGAAGAATATGGTTTGAATAAGATTGCTTTCCTAAATACCATCTGTCCAAGTGACCTAGCTACTTGGATTCTTTTGCACAAAATATTAGGTTGCTGGCTGTGTGAAATTTACTGTTTCTTTTTTTTTTTTTAAGTCTTTTTTTTTTTTTAGGATTTTATTTATTTGACAGAGAGAAACACAGCCAGAGAGGGAACACAAGCAGGGGAGTGAGAAAGGGAGAAGCAGGCTTCCCGCCAAGCAGGGAGCCCGATATGGGACTCGATCCTGGGTCTCCGGGATCATGACCCGAGCCGAAGGCAGTCGCTCAACCCACTGAGCCACCCAGGCGCCCCAAAATTTGCTGTTTCTTATTATTCCTACAGGAAATTGAAAATTAAGGCAGAAGTAAGAAATTTCATTTTTTTAAAACTTTATCTGTTAAGAGAATGCAGTTTTTTCCTCCATTATTATATTGATGAGCTTGTTTTTCTGTTGAGTGCAAGTTATGAGTCTATACACCATCTTAGGTTAAGTATTTCCTCAAAGGCGTTTTTATAATTTCTGGATTTAATCTTACTTTAAGGGAGCATGTTTTTAGCTTCTGTTTAGGACTGCAGTATCTAAATTGATCAGTATTTGCCACTTAATCTGATTTATTGAAGCTAAACCACCAAATTAAGTTTAAATGCTAGTATCTTTTATCTTACTCATTGGTATTATTTAAGGCCCAAAACTTTCTTTTTTAGATTAATAAGGTCCTTTCCTGTTCAGAAATAATATTTAAAAATTTACATTTTTTTTAATGAAAATACAGAACACAAAAAAGCTTGTCAGTTGTAATGGTAGTTATCATTCTTATGGCTGCTATGTTTCTTTTTATGCAGTAGACTGGATTACCCAGTGAACATCCCCCAAAGTGCGAGATGATAATTAAAGGTTCTTTTGACATTCTTTTGGTAATGTTAGAATATATATTTGAACATTTGAGTTTAGAGACTTTGGGAAAGCATTTAATAATGATTATTTATACACTCACCAGAGTGCTTCAACTTTCCTTTGATGCTAGTCTCTGTTAAGCACATTTTCTATGAAGTGTTTGCAGTTGCCCATTACCATATCAATGCCTGCTGGTTTTTCCCCCTGTGAACTATCTGTTCCTTTACATACAGAGATTTATGAAAGAGTTTGTGGTGTGGATGACCTGAAACCCAGCAGGACTATTTTTGTATACTTTAGTGCCAGTTGAACACACTGGGTGTCAGTTGTTGCTGGGACCTGTTTTTGACTCTCTTGAACCTTTCCTGGCTGTGGTTTGTCTGGTCATCACATGACTTCTCTGAAAATTCCCCCTCCCCTTCATTTCCAGTAAACTGTTTGAGTAGGAGTGAGTCAGAGTGAAACCAGCTTCCCTGTAACCACAGGGCTTGTTAAAGAATTTGTCAACGTGGACTCTAGAGGGTTTGCATTAAGCTTTGCAGTAACTGCTATGGTTTCTGTTGCGTCAGGACTTCCACGGAAAAGCTTCCTGCTCTCAAAACCTGTTTGCAAGGGGTTAAACTGATCAACTTTACCATGATGAACAGTAGAGACACATGTTAAACACATTTCTTTATAGTTTAAAGGCATGACAGAGCTACCAGGGTTTACTGTAGTTTCTCTTTTCAGAATCAACCACACCCAACAATGTTTCGTTTTTGAAAAGACAGGCCTGCTAGATCTTCTTTCAGGCTGGCTCATGATTTTACCACAAAGTACCATCAAGATTAAGCAATTTTAAGTGGCCTCTTTTGAAGGATTCTGTTGCAGGATATTGCGACTGCTAGCACATTTAGCTTTGGAACACAAAGGTCACTTGTGTTGGACTCAACGAGAAAAGGTAGCACTTGAAATAGTTCTATAGTTGTAGTTTCTGAGCACACACTTAGCATGTTTTATTGTGGAATTCTTAATTCCCCATTTTATTTGCTTTCTCAGGAAACTTCTACTTTATTTTGAACTCTTTTCTCACCACCACCCCTGCAGACTTTAGTCCTTATTTGTTTTCTGAGTCTTCTCTATTTCTTTAACCCATTTGTATAGTAGTTTAACTAACTGAACAGGAGTTGCAGCTTGATGCAAATTGCTGAATGAATGGCCACTGGGAAACTTACCTACTCATTGTGCATTCCTGAATCCATTTGTTTTTACACGTGCATTTCTGTATTTAACCATGTCATCTCAGCCAGTCTTTTCTTTTAAAAATAAACTTAATGAATACGTTTAAATCCAACCTCCTAAAAATCATTTTTATTCTGCTTACTTTTTTGGTAACAAAACAGATTTAGAGAAAACAAGTGGTAGAAAATTTTGAGCTAGTTATTCCTCCCAGGAAAGAATACAAAACAGTGGAAGTTTAGAATTGTTATATTCTAACAATGCTCACTAACTCTCAGTGGTCAAATTAAAATAGAAAAAAATTTTCTTTTGACGAGGAAACCCTTGTAATTGAATCTAGATTTTATTTTCTTTTAAGGTCCTATTTATTTATTTGAGAGAGAGAGTGAGGGAGAGCATGAAGAGGGGAGAAAGTCAGAGGGAGAAGCAGACTGCCCACTGAGCTGGGAGCCTGATGCGGGACTCGACCCTGGGACTCCCGAGATCATAACCTGAACGATAGGCAGTTGCTTAACGCACTGAGCCACCAGGCACCCTGAATCTAGGTTTTAAAATGAAAATAAGAGGTTAATGTAGCCTAGTCATTAGCAAAGCACAGTAAGTAATAAATGTTTAAGATTTTTCTTGTCAGTTTGCTTTGGATATTGGAGTAGAATATAGTTTTGTTTTATGTCTGCTTTCTTCTTTTCATTTGCACACCTGTTTACAGATATGGGGAAAATTAGCAGTGGGTAGGCATTAGGTTACCTTTGTTAAGCTAATTTAAAGACTTTATTTCAGGTTATGTTTCAAACACCTTTTGTAAAATGCTTTCGGAAAGGCCCCTTTCATTGAAACATGGACCGCAAGACTATTTATGCTGCGGTTTTGCTCATGAGTTCGCAAATCAACATAGGAATACAAACCCACCCTCTATTATACTTGCTGAGTACACTCAGGGGTCTTGGCCCAGGATCAGAGTTTAATGAAGACACAGATGGTAGAATAACTATTATGCTCATTTCCTATTACAAAAGATTTTTTTTTAAGATTTTATTTATTAGAGAGAGAGAGAGAGGGTGCACAAGTGAGCATATAGGCACAAGCACCGGGGATGGGCAGAGGGAGAGGGAAAAGCAGACCCACCCACTGAGCAGGGACCCTGCCACAGGCCTCCAGTTCAGGACCCTGTGAACACAACCTGAGCTCATGAAAGCAGACGCTTAACTGACTGAGCCACCCAGGCGCCCCACAAAAGATGTTTTTGTTTCTAATTAGACAAGGTGTTTGGTTTGTCATAATAGATCTGGAGTTCTCTTATTGAGTATTTAAGGAAATTTCTCCTGGTAGTGTTTTTCCCATTTTCCTATCTTGGAAATGTGAAAACCTGACTATAGTGCTTTTAAGCCTAAGCACTAGGATACCAGGAAGAGGGCATGGTAATTAATTTAGTGCTCCCCTCAAAAGTACACATGTATTCGAGACTTCTCTGTCTCCTTCCTTCATACAGATTTGCAAGAATTAATTGATCAAAACCTACAAAAATTTGTGTTTACTACTTCTTGAAGTAAAGACTTCTGTAAGTTCACAGCCTGTTATTAAAGCAGTGCTGCCATTTGTTGATTTTAAATTTGCCTCTCTCACATTATAGAGGGTGCCACCTTCATTCTAGCCTTATGAGATTGTTTTTAACACTTCCCCTTTTCTCTTTTCATAACTTTATAGATTTTAGTTGGTTCCCTTTTCAGCCTTTCTAGAGAAAGTAATCATTTACTTTTATATCTGACAGCCCTAAAAGTCTTTGATCCCTTTTTTTATGACTCTTTATCTCATTCTTTTATATCTTTCCTAACATGAAGTTATCAGATCTGCACATGATTTTCTAAGGGCATTAGTATACTCATGTTTTCCCAGATTTCTACAGCTATTGTCCTTTTGCCAATGCGTTTTGCTGATGTTTTTAATAAATTGTTTACTTCAATGGACTGTTTACTGGGAGACTACTCCCAGTTCCCTTTTCTTTGTTCATAATATAAAACTCTTATAACCCATCATTTTATATTTAAATAATTTTTCCCTAAATGTGTTATCTTACTTTGGTCTACACTGTTACATTTCTTCTTCCTCAAGGTCACATGGTCTTTCAGTTTATTGTCATGAATTTGACATTCCTTACTTTAAAATTTTAATTTTATCTGTAAATTTGGAGCTTAAACTCTTTGCTCCTTTTGTCAGGTCTGTTTGTAAATTTGTTAAGCAAAATTGGTTCTATCTTAGGAAAGAATCCCACTATTTCCATGTCTTATAATAGAGAAAATCCCATTTATCTTTATTCTTTATTTTCAGTCTCTTAAGTTTCCTGTCCCTGATTGTTTTGTAAATTCCATACTGGCTTTGTTTTCATAGCCTTGGATGTTTAATGAAGTTCATCTCAATTACTTTTATTTTTTTCCACCCACAACCTAATATTGTTGTCTTACATACATAGCAGGATGTCCTATGCTTTTTGTTTTCTCAATTCCAGTTTGAACTTGGAAATAAACATTATTCATTAATTACTTGTAACCAAAAGAGAATCAGTTATAAAGTGCTAAAAATGAAGGATGATTTTCCACCCCAGCATCAAACTTGGTAAATACCCTTTCTGGTGAGACATGAGGCAATCACATGAGGAGATATTGACTTCAGACTGGAAAAAGAGAGAAGAAAAGAAAAATGCATGACTTGTACAATGTGTCATTTCTAGTAAATCTTGCATACTCAGACATTTTTCCTGAGTGTCTAGAGCACTATTGTTCTTCTTGGACTGCAGAGTCTGTTTTTATTTCAAATAGAGGCTAGGCAGGCACTGATAACGGATGCCTGCCTGCCTTCCTTCCTAAGAAATACCGTATGGGTTTGTTTTTTTTTAAGTCTACTTACTTATTTTTTTAGTAATCTCTGTGCCCAGTGTGGGGCTTGAATCCACGATTCCGAGATCAAGAGTAGCATGCTCTTCTGACGAAGCTTGTCAGGAGCCACCTTTTTTTTTTTTTTTTAATTTATTTTTTGGTGAGAGAGAACAGGTGCCTCTGAGCCACGGGAACAGGCAGAGGAAGAGAATCTCAAGTAGATTCCCTGCTGAGCGTAGAATCCTAAATGGGGCTCAATGTCACAACCCTGAGATCATGACCTGAGCTAAAATCAAGAATTACTCGCCCAACTGACTAAGCCACCCAGGTGCCCTTCATGTTTTTATTTAAATTCCAATTAGTTAACACACAGTGTAATACTAGTTTCAGGTATACAATGCAGTGATTCAGCACTTAATACAACACCTGGTGCTCATCACCACAGGTGTACTAGTTCATCCCCTTCATTTATTTAACCCATCTCCCCACACCTGGCCCCTCTAATAAGCACCAGTTTGTTGTCTATAGTTACGAGTCTGTTTCTTGATTTGACCCCTTTTTTCCCTCTTTGTTCATTTGTTTCTTCAATTCCACATATGAATGAAATCATATTTGTTTTTCTCTCTGACTTATTTCACTTAGCCTCATACTCTCCGGTTCCATCCATGCCATTGCAAATAGCAAGATTTCATATATTTTTTTAAGAATTTATTTTTCTGGGGCACCTGGGTGGCTCGTCTGCCTTCAGCTCAGGTCATGATCCCAGGGTCCTGGGATCAAGTTCTGCATTGGGCTCCCTGCTCCAGGAGGAGCCTGCTTCTCTCTCTCTTACTCTGTCTGTGTTCCCCCTGCTTGTGCTCTCGCTTGCTTGCTCGCTGCCCCGATCGCTCCCCCAACAAATAAAAAAAAATTGTTAAAAAGAATTCATTTGGGGCACCTGGGTGGCTCAGCCGTTAAGCATCTGCCTTCGGCTCAGGTCATGATCCCAGAATCCCAGGATCAAGCAAGCCCCGCATTGGGCCGGGAAGCCTGCTTCTCCCTCTCTGACTCCCCCTGCTTGTGTTCCCTCTCTAGCTGTGTTTCTCTCTGTCAAATAAACAAATAAAATTCTTTGAAAAGAATTCATTTATTTATTTGTCAGAAGGAGAATAATTCTTTTTAAATTTTTTTTTTCTTTTTTTAAATAACGGAAGAATTACCTCTTATTTTCTGGAGACAAGACTATGTTAAGAACTAGTATTCAGGGGGTACCTGGGTTGCTCAGTCTTTAAGCATCTGCCTTTGGCTCAAGTCATGATTCCAGGGTCCTGGGATGGAGTCCTGCCTCAGGTTCCCTGCTCAGCAGGAAGCCTGCTTCTTCCTCTCCCACTTCCCCTGCTTGTGTTCCCTCTTTCCCTTAGTTTCTGTCTGTCAAATAAATAAATAAAATCTTAAAAACAAAACAAAAAACTAGCATTCAGGAGTAGTAATCTCTCTCTCTTTTTTTAAAGGTTCTATTTTTAAGTAATCTCTACACATAACATGGGGCTTGAACTCAAAACCCCTGAGATCCAGAGTTGTGTGTTCTACCAGCTGAGCCAACCAGGTGCCTCTAGGAGTAGTAATCTTATCATTGCTACACTCTTATGAAGGAGGATTTGGTAAACTAATTGGTGGCATTACAAGACATATTTGATAAATTTTCAACTCTTAACTGCATTTCCTTCCTTCCCTTCTTCCTGCTTTACAGACCTCTTCCTTCCTTGATATTAACAGGTTGCTTTTCTCCTTTTGTAATACAAAACAAAACAAAAACCTCTTATTCCCTTAATTGTAAGATTGCACTAAAACTGAGCTCATCATAATGTCAACTAAGAATTCTGACAAGATACTTTATTTCACTGGCTCTCGGGTTTTTTTTTAATCTTTTGACAGTTACTGTGTAATTAACTTTGGTCTGTAATTTTTCCCATAATCAGTTTTATCTCATTTATCATTGTGAGAGATATTGTTATCACCATTTTATAGAAAAGCTGAAGAAACTGTAGTTCAGGAAACTTTAAAGACAATATAATCAGTGCTGTATCATTTTGATGTCATGTGAGGTCTGTAGAATTAGTGTTTGTATTGTTTCTCTACCTTTGTTCATCTTTCCTGTTTTTCTTGTTCTCCTTTGCTTTGTATGTTACCTGAGTAATTCATCATCTCTTTTTGCTTTTTCTACCAGTTACTATCCTCCTCCTGTATACACACATTAAGTTTTCACAATATGCAATCTAATAAAAGTACCCTAAGTATTAGAAATATATGAATATGAACAGGAAGAAAAACTGAATTTTCTTCTTAGATTTCTAGAGTACCTAGTTTTTTAGTAGTTACTGACATAGCTAGTTGCCAAAATAAGTATTTCTTATTGTTTCAAAGAATACACAGATCTTCTTTGCTTGTGTTCAGTTTTCATTGGTTTTAATGGATATGAGATATATTTTATATATGATTTCTTCTTTTTTAAAGGGGAAAAGATGGTTTTTATTTTATGTTCTTCTAATTTGTTTTTAATATGCCAGAGAAAAGGAAACCATAGTCCCAGTTTTAGGAAGTAACAAAAGCACGTGATAGTAATTCTAGTTAGGTAATCCAATAATTGTTTTTACAATCATTATCTTTAGTTCTCTAAAAAATTAGTGTACTGGGTGGGATATGAAGAAGATGGACAACCGTTTGCTCATTACACATTGGAGTAGACAGATTTTTTTATATTTGTCATACAGTCATGATTTTTGCCACATCTATGAAACAGTTGTACCATTAGTCCTTTGATTTATTTTTTCATTTTAACTACTGAATTTTTTTTAAAAATTGAAATATAATTGGCATGTAAAATTGTATTCCTTTTCGGTATACAGCATAATGATTTGATATACATATATGTTGCAAAATTCCCACAATAATAGTTAATATCCACACCATACATATTACAGGGTTTTTTTTCTTGTGATGAGAACTTTCAAGATCTACTCTCTTAGCAACAGCAATTTCCAAATATACAATACAATATTATTAACATGTCATCATGCAGTGTACACCCCCAGAGTTTATTTATTTTATAACTGAAAGCTGGCATTATTTCACCACCATCACCCACTGCACCCCCTGCCCCCATCCTAGCAACTACCAGTTTTTTCTCTATATCTATTACTTCAGGGTTTTAAAAATACCCCACATATAAATAAGATTATACAATATTTGTCTTTCTCTGTCTTACTTCATTTAACACAACACCCTCAAGGTCTGTCTATGTTGTTGCACATGGGAAGATTCCCTTCATTTTCAGTGGCTGAATAATATTTCAGTGTTTATGTGTGTATTTCCCACATTTTTTTTATTCATCCATCAGTGGACACTTAATGTTGTTTCCATGTCTTGCTATTATAAATAATGCTGCAGTAAACTTGGGGGATGCAGATATTTTTTCAAGATATTGGTTGTTTCCTTTAGATTAATACCCAGAAGTGGAATTGATAGATTATATGATTGCTTTATTTTCAACTTTTGAAGACTCTATATACTGACTATACTAATTTACATTCCCCTAAATAGTGCACATGGGTTCCCTTTTCACCACATCCTCACCAACACTTAGTATCTTTTGTCTTCTTGATGATAGTCTTTCTGGGCACCTGATTGGCTTAGTTGATAGAGCATGTGACCCTTGATCTCAGGGACATGAGTTTGAGCTCCATATTGGGCATAAAGCCTATTTAAAAAAAAAAAAAGATAGGCTTTTTAACATTTATGAACTGTTAACCTCACTGGAGTTTTGATTTGTATTTTTCTGATAATTAGCAATGTTGAATACCTTTTTGTTTACCTGTTGGCCATCAGATAATATTCTTTGGAGAATATATCTATTCAGATACTCTGCCTATTTTTTTTTTTAAGATTTTATTTATTTATTTTGACAGAGAGAAGCACAGCGAGAGGGAACACAGGCAGGTGGAGTGAGAAAGGGAGAAGCAGGCTTCCTGCCGAGCAGGGAGCCCGATGCAGGGCTCGATCCCAGGTCTCTGGGATCATGACCTGAGCCGAAGGCAGTCGCTTAACCAACTGAGCCACCCAGGCGCCCCCACTCTACCTATTTTTTAATCAGATTCTTTTCTGTTGAGTTGTAGGAGTCTTATATATTTTGGATATTAACCCCCTATCACATATAGAATACATAAATATTTTCTCCCATTGGGTAGATTATCTTTTTGTTTTTACTGATAGTTTCCTATGTTATACAGAAGGTATTTAGTTTGATAGAATCCCAGTTGTTTATTTGCTTTTGTTGCCTTTGCTGTGGTATCCTGTCCAAAAAATTCATTGCCAGGACCACTGTCAAGGAGCCTATCTCCCTGTGTTTTCTCTAGGTGTTTTATGGTTTTGGATCCTTTATTCAGATCCTTTAATCCATTTTGAATTGGTTTCTCTGTATGGCGTAAGATAGGGATCCAGTTTCATTCTTTTGCATATGGCCATCCAATTTTCCCAACACTTTATTGAACAGACTATCCTTTCCCTATTGTATATTTTTGGCTCCATTGTCTTAAATTAATTGGCCATTTAGGTGTGAGTTTCTTTCTGGGCTCTCTTTTCTTTTCTAGTGATCTATGTGTTTGTTTTTAAGTTAATTTCATACAATTTTGATTACTATAGCTTTGTAATGTTTGGAATCAGGAAGCATGATGCCTCCAGCCCAGCGTTGTTTACCTTTGTCAAGATTGCTTTGGCTACTCTGGTCTTTTGTGGTTCCATAGAAGTTTTGGGGTTTTATTTTATCTCTATGGAAACTTGTCATTGAAATTTTGAAAGGGATTGCATTAAATCTTTAGATTACTTTGGGTAGTATGGACATTTCAACAGTATTCTTCCAGTCTGTGAGCACAGACCATCTTCCCATTTATTTGTGTTTTCAGTTTCTTTCATTAGTGTATTATAGTACAAATATAAATGGGATTGTTTTCTTAATTTCTCTTTCTGATACTTCATTATTAGTTTATACAAATGCAACTGATTTTGGGGGCACCTGGCTGGCTCAGTTGGAAAAGCATGCAACTCTTGATCTTGGGGTTGTGAGTTTGAGTCCCACCTTGGGTGTAGAGATTACTAAAAATACATAAACTTTAAAAAATGCTACTGATTTTTGAATATTGATTTTGTATCCTGCATCTTTACTTAATTTGGTTACTTACTTAATAATTCATTTACTCTAATAGTTTTTGATGGACTCTTTAGGATTTTCTCCATATAATACGTCATCTACGGACAAACATAGTTTTATTGTTTCCCTTCTGAACGAATGCTTTTTGTCTCTTTTTCTTGCATAATTGCTCTGGCTGGGACTCCCAGTACTATGTTGAATAAAAGTGGTGAAAGTGGGCATCCTTCTCTTGTTCCAGATCTTAGAGGAAAAGCTTTCAGTTTTTCACCATTGAGCATGTGGGCTTGTATGTGGCCTTTATTCTGTTGCAGTACATCCCTTCTATACCCACTTTGTTGAGAGTTTGCATCACGAATGGACATTGGATTTTGTCAAATGCTTTTCCTGCATCTATTGAGACAATCATATGATTTTATCCTTCATTTTGTTCATGTGGTATATTTAAGTGACTGAAATTGTATGTTGAATCATCCTTGCATCCCTGGAATGAGTCCCAGTTGGTGAATGATCCTTAGAGTGTATTGTTGAGTTCACTTTGCTAATTTTTTTTTTTTTTTTAAGATTTTATTTATTTACTTGACAGAGAGAAACACAGCTAGAGAGGGAACACAAGCAGGGGGAGTGAGAGAGGGAGAAGCAGGCCTCCTGCCGAGCAGGGAGCTCGATGTGGGACTCGATCCGGGGTCTCCAGGATCATGACCTGAGCCGAAAGCAGTCGCTTTACCAACTGAGTCACCCAGGCGCCCCTCACTTTGCTAAAATTTTTTGAGAACTTTTGCATCCTTGTTCGTCTCTTGGTCTGTAATTTTCTTTGCTTGTAGCATCCTTGTCTGATTTTGGTATTGGGATAATGCTGGCCTTGTAAAGTGAGTTTGGAAGTATTCTCTCCTCTTCTATTTTTTTTGGAAGAGTTTGAGAAAGATTGGCATTAGTTTGTCTCTAAATGTTTAGGAGAATTCACCAGGGAAGCCACCTGGTCCTGGACTTTTGCTTATTAGAGCTTTTTGTTTACTCATTCAGTCTCCTTACTAGTAATTGGTCTGTTCAGATTTTTTATTCATGATTCAGTCTTGGTAGGTTGTAGATTTATAAGAATTTATCTATTTCCTTTAGGTGTCCAGTTTTTCAGTGCGTTATTTAAGTCTTTTTTTCTTGGTGAATCTGGCTAAAAGTTTGTCTGTTATGTTTGTTTATCTTTTTAAAACTTGGTTTCATTAATCTTTTCTATTGTCTTTTTAGTCTCTATTTTATTTATTTCTACTATGATCTTTATTATTTCCTTCCTTCTACAAACTTTGGGCTTAGCTTGTCCTTTATGTTCTAGGTCCTTGAGATATAAAGTTAAGTTGTCAATTTAAGATCTTTTTTGTTTCTTAGTGTAGTCATTTATCATTGTGAATTTCCCTCTTAGAACAGTTTTTGTTGCATCCCTTAAGTTGTGCTATGTTGTGTTTCCAGTTTAATATGTTTCCATAGATTTTTATTTCCCTTTTGAGTTCCTCTTTGACCCATTGGTTGTTCAATTGCATGTTGTTAAATCTCCACATATTTGTGAATTTTCCAGCTTTCCTCTTTTAATTGATTTTGAGTTTTGTACCCTTGTGGTCAGAAAAGATGCTTCATACAATTTCAATATTCTTTGTTATTAATACTTGTCTTTTCACTCTCAAAAAAAAAAAAAAAAAGAGGACTTGACTCTTGGTTTTTGCTCAGGTCATGATCTCAAGGTCATGAGATCGAGCACCTGCACCAGGCTTCATGCTGAGCATGGAGCCTGCTTAAGATTCTTTCCTGGGCACCTGGGTGGCTCAGTTTGTTGGGCATCCAACTCTTGATTTTGGCTCAGATGGTGATCTGGGGGTCCTGGGATTGGGCCCCATGTAGATTTCTGCCCGCAGTGCAGAATCTGCTTGTCCCTCTCCTGCCCCCTCTGTCCTTTCTTCTGCTGCATGAGCACGTGTGATCAAGCACTCTCACAGTCTTTTTCTCAAATAAATAAAACCTTAAAAAAAAAAAAGATTCTCTCCCTTTCCCTCTGCCATCCCCCATCCACAACTCAATCTCTCTTTCTCTCTCTCTCTCTCTCTCTCTCTCAAAAAAAGAAAGGAAAAAAAAAGCTTATTTGCTAATATATGATCTATCCTAGATAATATTCCATGTGTGCTTGAGAAGAGTGTATTCTGCTGCTTTGGGATAGAGTGTTTTGTAAATGTCTATTAAGGCTAACTGGTTTTACAAAGTATCATTTAAGTCTAGTGTTTCCTTATTGATTTTCTTTCTGATGATCTATCCATTGATGAAAGTAGGGTTTTGAAGTCTCCAACTATTATTGTATTGCTGCCTGTTTGTCCCTTTAGATCTGTTAATATTGCTTTATATATTTAAAATGCTTGTATGTTGGTACATAAATATTTGCAAATGTTATATTTTCTTGTTGGATTGATACCTTTATTGTTGTATAATGGCCTTCTTTGTCTCTTATTACAGTCATTGTCTCAAAGTCTGTTTTGTCTGATATATGTATAGCTACACATGCTTTTTTCTGGTTTTCATCTTTGTGGAATATCCTTTTCTGTCCTTGCACTTTCAGTCTGTGTGTGTCTTTAAAGCTGAAATGAGTGTCTTGTAGGCAGCATATAGATGGATCTTTCTTTTTTTAATCCATCCAACCACTCTGTGCCTTTTAATTGGAGAATTTAATCCTTTTACATTTAAAATAGTCATTGAGAAGTATGGATCTTTGCCATTTTTAAAATTGGTTTCTGGTTGTTTTGTAATTCCTTTGGTCCTTTCTTCTTTTGCTCTCTTTTATGAGTTCATGAACTTCTGTAATGGCATGCTTATATTCTTTTCTCTTTGTGTGTGTGTGTGTGTGTGTGTGTGTGTGTGTGTGTGTGTGTATCTACTGTAGGTTTTGCTTTGTGGTTATCATGAGGCTTACTAAAACATCTTGTATTTATAGGGGCACCTGGGTGGCTCAGAAGGTAATAAGCTTCTGTCTTCGGCTCAGGTCATGATCTCAGGGTCCTGGGATCAAGCCCCACGTTGGGCTCTCTGCTCAGCAGGGAGCCTGCTTCCTCCCTTTCTCTGCCTGCCTCTCTGCCAATTTGTAAACTCTGTCAAATAAATAAATAGAATCTTTTTAAAAATTCTTCTATTTATAACAGTCTCTCTCAAGTTGATAACACCTTAGATTCAAACACATTTTAAAAGCTTTACGTTTGGGGCGCTTGGCTGACTCAGTTGGTAGAGCATGTGAGTCTTGATCTTGGTATCATGAGTTTGAGCCCCATGGTGGTTATAAAAATTACTTATATTAAAAAACACAAACTGACTTTTAAAAATGGTAAATCTAAATTACTATTAATTAAAAAAAATAAGCTCTACATTTTTGCACTACTGTCATAGTTTGTTTTTGATGTCACAATTTGTCTTTTTGTCTTTGTACTCATTACCATATTTTTGTAGTTATACTTATTTTTGCTGTTTTAAACTTTATACTAGCTTATAAATGATTAACCCACTTTCACATTAGATTATTCTGAATTTAACTGTGTATCTACCTTTATCTTCATGATTTATATTTTTACATGTTTTCCTATTATTGATTAGCATGCTTTTGTTTTAGCTTACAGAAGTTCCTTTAACATTTCATGTAAGGGGGTTCTACTGGTGCTAAACTCCTTCAGAGTTTGCTTAACTCCTTCAGATTTTGCTTGTCTAAAAAATTCTTTCTCTTTGCTTCAGTCTGGACAACTTTGCCAGGTAAAGTGTTCTTGATTGGCAGGGTTTGTTGTTATTTTTCCTTCAGTACTTTGAATGTATTGTGCCATTCTCTTCTGGCCTACAAAATTTCTGTTGAAAAATTGGCTTACAGTGTTATGGGGTTCCATTGTATGTAACAAGTTGTTTTTCTCTTGCTGCCTTTATAGTTCTCTCCTTGCCTTTAACTTTTGGCAGTTTAAATATAAAGTGTCTTGGTGTGGGTCTCTTTGGATTCATCTCGTTTGGAACTCTGGATGTCTGTTTCCTTTCCCAGGGAAGTTTTCAGCTTTTATTTCTTCAAATAACTTTTCTTCCCCTTACTCTCTCTCTTCTCTTTCTGGGACTATACTGTGAATATTTGTCCACTTAATATTGCTTCATAATTCCCTTAAGCTATCTTCACTCATTTTCATTCTTTTTTTTTTCTGTTCTGATTGGAGAATTGTATTGACCTATCTTCAAGCTTGTTGATCCTTTTTTCTGCATCATCTTGTTTACTGTTGAACCCTCTCTTGAATTTTTTGATGGAGTTATTATATTCTTTAACTCTATGACTTCTGTATGGTACTTATATTTTCTGTCTTTGTTGGAATTCTTGCTTTATTCATGCTTTGTTTTCCTGATCTAGGTGAGCATATTTATCATCATTATTTTGAACTCTGTTAGGTCATTATTTATCTCCATTTCATTCAAGTCTTTCTGAGGTTTTATCTTGTTCTTTTGTGGGAACGTATTCCTCATTTTCTTCATTTTCTGTGACCATTTGTGTTGGTTTTTGTGCATTAGATAAAACATCTACCTCTCTCAGTCTTGAACAAGTGGCCTCCTGTAGGAAATTAACTGTACCTTTTTTTTTTTTTAAAGATTTTATTATTTATTGATTTGACAGAGAGAGAGATCAAAATTAGGCAGAGAGGCAGGCAGAGAGAGAGGAGGAAGCAGGCCCCCTGCTGAGCAGAGAACCCGACACGGGCCTCGATTCCAGGACCCTGAGATCATGACCTGAGCTGAAGGCAGAGGCTTTAACCCACTGAGCCACCCAGGCGCCCCTTTTAACTGTATCTTTCAACCCTGCCTTGGCTCTTAGTTGTCTGTCAGTCCTTTGTGATTGTGTCTGAACAGCTTTATTTATTCTTAGTGTCTCCCAATAATTGAGGGTGTGCCAATACCTATCAATGTCCATAAGAGGAACAGCTTAGTTAGCACCTAGATGCATGCCAATTGGAAAATGGACCCTCAGGCAGCAACTTTTAATGTATGCAAACATCTCTTTCCGGGGAAGATGGAGATGAGCATTTCTCTCTGCTCCCTCTCCATGGAGCCTTGGTAAAATAGTCAACTAAGAACTGTTTCTGTTTGCTACCATCTTGTTAAACCCATGAACACAAGATTCACTGGTTACCAGACCCAGGCAATCAAGGGACATGTCCCCTGCAAAGCAACCATAAAAGCTGGGGTGCCAGAGGTTTGCACAACCTATTTTCTCAGACACCAGTGATGGGGAGGCACGGCAGATGTGGTGTTCGCTGTCTTCTGCAGTCTCTGGAAAGGATTGCAATGGGCCCCCATGTGTGTTAAATTAGAGGCCTGCTGGGGCACCTGCCTGGCTCAGTTGGTAAAGCATGTGACTCTTCTTAGAGTCGTGAGTTTGAGCCCCAGGTTGGGTATACAGATTACTTTAAAACAAAAAGGGGGAAAAAAAAAAAGAAACCTGCCCCCTCAGAGCTTTTTAGGTAAACAAATAGACCTCCTTCATGGAAAGACTGTCCGCTGCATCTGCACTGTTCCTTTTCCTTTGGTGGATATGCAGATAAGGACTATTTCTCTATTGCAGTCTCATTCTCTGCGAATGTAAGCCCCATTGGCCAACAGAGCCAGGCAGTCAAGGGGGATCCCTTGCATGGCAACTGCAAGATCCAGGGCATGAGACATGTCCATAAGCTCCTTTTTGGGAGATCCCAGAAACCTAAAAATGGGTAAAGGAACAGTGTGAAGATGGCACCTGTCAGTCTCTGCAGTTCTGGAGAGTTTGCATTCAGTTTCTAGATACATTTTTTTAAAGTTTTTATTTTTATTTATTTGAGAGAGAGAGAAAGCACAAGCAGGGTGAGGGGCAGAGGGAAAGGGAGAAGCAGACTCCCCACTGATCGTGGAGCTCATCATAGGGTAGGATCCTAGGACCCCAAGATCATGACCTGAGCCAAAGTCAGATGCTTAACCAACTAAGCCACCCAGGTACCCTAGATGGATGTTATGTTATATTATGTTATTTTAATTTGACAGAGAGAAACACAGCTTGAGAGGGAACACAGGCAGGAGGAGTGAGAGAGGGAGAAGCGGGCTTCCAGCTGAGCAGGGAGTCCCATGCGGGGCTTGATCCAGGGACTCCAGGATCATGACCTGAGCCAAAGGCAGGTGCTTAACAACTGAGTCACCCAGGCACCACCCAGATGCATTTTAAATTAGAAGCCCATCCCTCAGGCCAAAGTTTTTAAGATAAGCAAATAGTCTTGTTTCATGAAAAGACTACATGTTTTAATCTGCTGCCTGTATACTGGGTCCCAAAGTATGAGCCAAGATGAGTTCATGTGCTTAAGAACATGGACTTACGAACTATCTTTAAAAAATAACTGTCTTTTAGTTTGGCCTTGTGGGTCTTATGGACGTAAATCCTCTTGGCTTTCAAACCTAGATGTTTTGGGGGTGTCTTTCTTTGATGGAAGTCTTAAAAGATAGGGTGCCAAGTATGGGTTTGTAAGGTGCCAAACCCTTCATTCCTCAGGAAGAGACTTTGTGCTTTCCCTCCCAGTCGCAGGTTGTGTCACTGGAGGTAGGATTTATGGTGAGCTGTTTCTAAGCCTGTCCTACCTTTTCAATGTGGGTTTTTCTCTTCTTTTCTTTTCTTTTCTTTTCTTCCCTTCCCTTCCCTTCCCTTTTCTTTCTTCCTTCCTTCCTTCCTTCCTTCCTTCCTTCCTTCCTTCCTTCCTTCTTTTCTTTTCTTTTCTTCTCTTTTCTTCTCTTTTCTTTTCTTTTTTTCTCTTTCACCTGGTTTGTAGGAATAGGTTAGCTACTTTCTGGATATCTTTTAGAGAGAATTGTTCTTTTTTTTTTTTTTTTTTTTTTTTTTT
>PITA01027299.1:0-20936 GCA_004023965.1 Spilogale gracilis | reverse complement strand
TGTGTGTGTGTGAGAGCTAGGTGCAGGTGTGTGCATTCATATCCCGTGTGTGTGTGTGTGTGAGCTAAAGCCCCAAGTTTAAGAATAGCATTTTTCTGATGCAGGCCCCTTGTGAATCACATTGTCTAAATAGGCTGTGGCTCTGAACTTGTTAAATGTACTTTAACAAGTCCACATTTAACTGAGAATTTTTGGCCTTTGGATTAACTGAATGATAGAAAATCATTTCTACTTTTGTTCTCCTACATTCTAATGAAGTTTAGGCCTATTAATTGACATTGTCACTGGCATATGACAGTGTAAACGCATGAAAATTTGATTATTTTAATGCTTTACTAAAGCATTCTTTGTGCTCTCAACTTTCCTCAGATACAGTTCTTTTCAAGACATTTACTTATTTTTTATTGGAACCAAAAAAGAAATCAGAGTTTATGGCAATGTAGGACATTTTTCAGGTGGTCCCATTCTTAGTTTGGAGGTAATTATGATGAGGTGTGTTAACTTAAAGTACAAATACTTGTGATGGATATGTATATCTCTAGACTCCTATTCCTGTAAAGATACTTATAGGAATAGGGACTTTTTTAATGTTCTATGAACATTTTTTTCTCATCATTTTACCTTCTAAAACTGATGGAGAGTCTAAGGAGACAAGTAGTATCATTTATGAAATAATGATTATAAATTAGAATAACGAGTGTCTTAGCACGTAAGCCAAAGAAGGTGTGGTTTGTAGTCCGTGTTTAGTGATAAAAATGAAATGTTTTGTTTGGTTTATCACTTTGAAATTGGGTCTTTGTTAGCTTGATGGTTGACATACTACTCTTAAACTATATTAAAGTTAGAATAACTGAATTTATAGCTGTGATTTTTCACATGAAATTAATGTGTTTTAAGTGCTGGGTGGAACAATTTTCATCAAAAAGTTTTTATTTTATGAAATGCTTAATATCCGTTTGTCTTAAGCTACGAAAGTGTCTAGCATAGATTCTTCAGAACAGAAAAAAACCAAGAAAAACTTAAAGAAGTTTCTTACACGGCGCCCCACTTTGCAAGCTGTTCGTGAAAAAGGTTATATTAAAGGTAGGTAGAAGTGATATTTATAATAATGAAATTGACCAGAATCAGAAATTAGACATTTTAAATTAAAAACTGATAAATTTTTAACAGTAAAAATGTTTTCACTCTTTAAAATTACCAGGTTCATTGGTTTAACATACATTTGAATGATTAAAATTGATTTTTCAATGCACACAGAGAGTTTAACTAGGGAATGAACAGATGTAAATACCACAGTAAGTTTTTAGAGACCCTTTACCAGAGAGACTACAGGGATGAGATGGATGGATAGAGGACATAACAATAAAAAGGGCCACCTGGGTGGCTCATTCAGTTAAGTGTCTACCTTTGGCTCAGGGCATGATTCCTGGGTCGAGCTCCTTGCTCAGTGGGGAGCCTGCTTCTCCATCTCCCTCTGCCCTTCCTCTGCTCATGCGTGCATACACACACACTCTCTCTCATGGAATCTTTAAAAATATTTTTAGTTTTGAGATGTATAGATCAGAAGAAATTTTGACTGAAACATCACTAACATAGTAGAAAGAAGAAAATAATGAACAATTTCATCTTAATTGTTTGCCTTCAGTTCTCATTTCATGTGATTTTAAAATTAGCATAAGGTGTTTCTTCCTAATTTTTTATATTATTTCATTTTGAGCAACAGTAGCAGTAATGCACAGGATCTTAATATTCTTTAAAATCAGGTATACTTGTATATACCTTTAGTTCTTACAGGCACTGTTCAGTAGATAAAATTTTCTAATACAAGCCTCAGTGACATTAGTAAATAAAGACATAGGTAAAGGTAATATATAACATATATATCTGTCCCTGAAGTTTCCAAAAAGACCATCACTGGAACATCTGTTTGCAAAGCATCTAAATTAAAATATGCAAATGGCTTTTTTATTTAAAATTTTGATGTAGAGTTCCGCTAATTAAGTGATTCAGATTAACAGCCCTAAGAGTTACAGGTAAATAGGGACTCCCCGATAACGCATTTAGTATATTAAGTTTAGAGCTTTAAAAAAAGAAAAAAAGCCTGACAAACCAGTGAGTAGAAATTGCTATTAATTTTTCACCAGGCCTTTTTATTGAGAAATATAAGCTGTTGCTGCTTTATGGTGTTGTTCAGGACTTGAAATATTTTGTTTTCCTGAATAGTTTGCACAGGTGGGTTATTTTGGAAGTGTTGGGTTGAAAGACTAATGGAACAGCCTTTGACATATACTTTGTGAAATCAAGGGTTGACACATGATAAGTATGCATCATGCTTGTTTTGATAGTTTAACAAATATTCAGGTGTTTACTAAAGTGCTAGGCATGAGTTGGGTGCCACGAATACCTGTAGGTTTGAGAATTACAAGGCCCCTGCCCTCATGAAACTAACATAAAAACAAGAGACAGACAAGATAATTATGAGTACTGTGAAGAATCTACCATTGTAATGAAATAGGGAGTGACTTTACCTTAGGCTGATCATAAGGTTTTTCTAAGGAGATGACAATTTAGCTGAGGGCGGGAGTGATAAAAGGGAGCTAAGTTTGGAGGAGAGGATGGATCTCTGCAAAAGGTATAGAAAACTTAAAAGGCCCTCAGGTAAAAGTGGGGTGTTCATGGAGTTTAGTAGAGCAGGAAAATTGTTTGAAGTGGGATTAGAATGGGTAGGCATTTCACGGAAGACCTGAGCACAGCAGACCGTGTCGGGGTGCACTGAGTGTCCTTCCGTAGCACTGTGGCTAGTGGTTGCCCTTTTGCAAACTAAATCTTAGCAGGGTGGTTGATTTTATAAAATAAAATCTCTTTCAGATCAGGTATTTGGAGCCAATCTTGCTAATCTTTGTCAGAGAGAAAATGGCACAGTGCCAAAATTTGTGAAGTTATGCATTGAACATGTTGAAGCGTATGGTAAGGAAATGAATTTTTTTTTTTATGTTAAGCACATTAACCCATTGTTTTGCCATCAAAAATCTTAGGATTTTTATGATTTTGAGTGATGGAGCAATCGTAAAATGTTGAGAAAAGCATCTTATTTGCAAGACTTACACGTTTTGATGGTTACATATATCTGTTTTAAATTAAGACCTTTTTAGGTACCTGTTGAAACTCAGCAGTTCTATGGTATTCTTTGAAGCCATTTGGAGTTGGCCTTTGCTTAAAATGAAGAACGTGGTGATTATGAAACTTGAGTTTAATAAGAAATGATTTGACAGTGTAGAGGATAGGAGATTGTGTTTACTTACCAAGAGAAAGTTGTTTCTCTTTATAATAAAAATGAGATGACATTTTAAAACTTGTTAAGTCAACTATGAAACATCTAAATAGACAGACCTTCTTATGTCATTTTCTGTTAAATAAGATTTAAACCAATTTTTATTTTGGTTGATTTTAACGTAATATTTATACTAGTTTTATATAAAATAACTATCATGATGGTAATCACATTAACTTGTACCTGTACATCATCAAAAACATCTTGTACAATTAAAGCATTTGCATAATTTGTAATTTCTGTCAGTTTCAGATCTTGTCTTTGACTTTCTTGTCAACATGACAATAGAGACACTGTGCCTTCATTTGAAGTTCTATGAATAGCACGTCAGATAATGGGCTTTGTCAGATGTGTACAACATTATCATGTAATGAATATTATGATTTTTTTAGGCTTAAATGGGTGAATTTCACATGATTCTATTCCATGTATAAAAAGAAATAGACTATATCAAATTAAGTTTCTTTATTACAAGCACTTAATAGGACAACCATTTTTAAAAGAGTCCCATAATATGTACATTTACGTTATTATGTGCAAAAAAAATTGGGGGGAGGTTTTATCACTTGATTTCTTTTACTTTCTGAACTGTCCCCAGGTGTAGAAGTTTATCTTAAATTATTAGTATTTGGGCGACTGGGTGGCCTAGTTGTTGGGTGTCTGCCTTTGGCCCAGGTCATGATCCTGGAGTCCCTGGATTGAGTCCCGCATCGGGCTCCTTGCTCGGCGGGAGGCCTGCTTCTCCCTCTCTCAACTTCCCTTGCTTTTGTTCCCTCTCTAGCTGTGTTTCTCTCTGTCGAATAAATAAAATCTTTTAAATTGTTAGTATTTCAAGCTCAATGAGATGATGTTTTTGAGGTGATCCAGTCTTCATGTTAAATGAAATAGAAAATTATTGCTGATTATTAAATAGAATTCAGAGTGTATCTCTGCCCTCTCTCTGCCAAGCTCCTATAAAAAGCCAGTTAGAGGAAAAGAGTATTTGCCCATTTGATTTTAGGCTCATGTTAATGAATAAGGATTCTGAAACATTCAGGCATCTTTATAAGAGACAAACGCGTTCATTAAACACAAAAATATTGTAATTTTCTCATAGGTTTGGATATTGATGGGATATACAGAGTAAGTGGCAACCTTGCAGTGATCCAGAAACTGAGGTTTGCTGTCAATCATGGTAAGATCATACTTCCTATTGTTAGGTGCAGAAAAAGCACTCAAAACGTTTAGAATTGGTTTAAAGTTATTTAAAAAAAATTCCTGTTCTGTTTTTCAGATGAGAAATTGGACTTGAATGATAGTAAATGGGAAGATATTCATGTTATTACTGGAGCACTCAAAATGTTTTTTCGAGAATTACCAGAACCTCTCTTTACATTTAACCATTTTAATGATTTTGTTAATGCAATTAGTAAGTATGTCATTATACTCAGGTATTTTTCTATGTGTTGAAAGTGCTCTGTACTGATAAGCCATGACATTGCTTGATCCTTTCTTTTAAATTATTTCAAAAGGTAGTGTTACTTCAGAAGTCTTAAATGTGACCACCAGATGTCACTGTGTATTACCAAATGTTAGGTTCTCGACTGTGTCACTGTTTTCAATTTCATGCATAATCTCTCATTATTATCCTTTTTTTTTTTTTTTTTTTTTTGTAAGAACAAGAACCAAGACAGCGAGTCGCTGCTGTTAAGGATCTCATCAGACAGTTGCCAAAGCCAAATCAAGATACAATGCAGATTCTTTTCAGACATCTTAAAAGGTAAGAGGTTCACCACAGAAAAGAAATAGTAATTAGGGAGAAGAAAGGAAAAGGTAAGAGAAATGCATGGTTAAGAGGTGTGGCGTAGTACCCAGGAGGCCAGGGTCCCTCAGACGCTGTGCTACTTTCTGTCTTTGTAACTTGAGAAAGAGAACTCCTTTGGGCCTTGTTCCTCACAGATAAATGGTCTGGTACGAAAAACACTTGAAGTAAATATTATACCTGAAGCATTTATGTAATGCCTAGCATGTAAGTGTTCAGAAATTGTTCTTTAAGTTAATTAACCTGAAGTTCAGATTTTGGTTATTAAATGAGGACTATCAAATTACCTTAGAAAAAAGCCATCAGGTTCCTACGTAGCCATTTTAATAACTGATTTTTACCTTCTGACAGAGCACTAGAATAGTAAATTATGCCAGTGAAGGAAATTAAAAACAAACAAGCAAACATAGAATTAGTAAAATGAAAATTTTATCTCTGTATGCTAATGAAATTTTTTTTCCCCATCACCCTAGTGGAATAATTATTGTTACCTGAATTTTAGTTCATACTTGAGTCTTTGTCTTATTTTAAACACTAAGCTGAAATATCACACATAAAGTTTGTTAGAGTGTGTGTAATTATCCCTTTCAGCTGAGTTTATCCAAAAGAAACCTTCATAGGATGTTTGGAGTGAATTCTACTTGGTTTTAAGTAGCTTGTATGTATCTTAGGAAAATGAGCACTATTTCTCATTTCTGAATGTTTATGTTATAATGCAATTTGAAGAATTTTTCCTCTTGTATGTTTTATTTCCTCTTTTAACAATTTATTTTTCCCCTCCTAGAGTTATAGAAAATGGAGAGAAAAACCGAATGACCTATCAGAGTATAGCAATTGTGTTTGGTCCCACCCTGTTAAAGCCAGAGAAAGAGACTGGTAATATAGCAGTTCATACAGTCTACCAAAATCAGATTGTAGAATTAATTCTACTGGAAATAAATTCCATCTTCGGGCGTTGATTCTTATTGAAGACAACCTGTGGAATAGAAGCTGGATTCCCTCAGATTTCAAGCCCTTAAACATGATGTATTTTATTTTTGGACCAAGCAGTGACTCTTTGATTTTGCACTTTTTTGAGGGATCAGAAGGTAATGGGAAAGTCAAGATGTGTGCTAGGCCCTCATATTTGCTGCTTTGTTGCAAGTTGGTATAACTGTGTGTAATTTTGAATTAATTTTTCCTGAATGTTTGCGTTTCATACTCTGAATTTCAGTAAAAATCAAAACTTGCAATTCTAACCAGTCATATACACTGGATAATTCGGTGAGAAAACTATAATATGCATTTTTTTTCTTAAACTGGATAATGTAGAATTTCTTCTCATGATTCGTTAGATTCATCACTTGATAGAACAGTACTCACTATCCGTTATTTTGAAGACGCTCTGGGGCATTCTAAACAAAATGAAGTATATCCTTTTGGAAACCTGTGTATTTCTTTTTCAAAATTTCTGCATGCAGTGGCAGGCTTAAGTACTACAGTTCATCATAACCCAGATGTAATAATCCCTTGGCGAAGGCTTGCCACCTTCACTGTGTTGCACACCATCCTTACTGGGTGGGTGTCTTAGTCGCTTGTTTGGGCAGCACACTAATACTACTTAACACACTGTGATATACTGGAGTTTAATTTAGCATAAGTCAGTTCAGGGTATTTTGGGGCTGTCTGTGCTACCCTGATTTGTAGCTAACTATCCTAATTATATCTAGTGCCATACTGAGTTCTTGGTATAACCCTGTGGAAACAGACATTATTTGATGTAAATATAAGCTGAAGACTTAATGTCCTTTAGCTTATGTATATAATTTTGTTGTATAGTCACAGAGTACATTCTAACCTGACATTTCTAATCATGAAATTGGTAATCTTTTCCGTGAATATTAGGTTTCCTCCAGAAATAGGCTGTTATTTGAGAAACTTAACTGTGTGCACTTTTAGATTTTAATTACATTTACAGGCAAATCACTGTAATGCAAATGGTACTGGAAAAATACTGAATAGACTTGCTAAATGGTAAATGCACTACAAGAGGAACCTTTTAGATAATTTAATATGTACAGAATACATTAGAAAAAAATTTATTACAGAATTCTAACTGCAGTATGAATAGTGGAAACCCATATGTAAATTAGATAGATGTCAAATGGAAAATGACATGGCTAAATTTGAGAATTTCTTTTTACATTACTAATGTAGATTGGTTTGTATAATAAAACAGGGTTTGGAAGGTTTTGTTACAGAGAGCATGGTCTGCTGAAGATATTTTAAGATGTATTTTTCTAGATTAACTGATGTATATGAAATGTCTAATCTGAATAAAGAAAACTATCAGAGGTTTAGAGATTTTCCATTGGAAATGTGCATTTTGGTTTTTAAATTTTTTTCTTGTTTTTGCATTTACTGGCATACTGTTATTACCTCATTTTAAAAAAATCAACTGAACCCAAGATTTCCTGTGGTAAATACATTTTCCTAATTTTTTCACACCTTTTCTACTCCCTATCATGCCAATACCTCCTCCACTCTCCCCCTTCTGTTTTTATTTCTTCATCAGTATTTGAAACTGATTGATTTGTGACCAAGACTCCTTTTCTTAGAATTGCATTTGTAATTAGCGGGTTGCCTTCCTTGGGAACAAATAGTTTTTGTATGATCTGTCTAAAAATCTCTTGTGAGTTTTTGTGGTAAAAGTATTGTTTGTTGTGGTGGTCTTGTTAAATTGGTCACAAACTAAGCTACTTGATAGCTGTGGAAGGCAGATTGTTTTGGGCAGGGAGAAAAATCCCCAAAATGAGAATGTTTATATTTGCCAATGTCCTGAACAATACAATATGCTTTAGAACTGGCCTGTATAGTGATTGTTTGCCAGCGAAACCATTAGACTCAAACCAGCAATGCTCCTTCTTTTGGTAGCTGTGGACATAACAAAGATTAAAATTGTCCTGTGTTTCTTGTTTCAAAGTATGTATGTGTGTATGTGGAGTCTTAAATGTTTTATTAGTCTACAGCTAATTAGTTCATTGTAATATTGTATGTACAGTGAGACCAGTGTCTTGTGTTTTCATTCTTTGTGAATTAAAAATTCTCACTTGTTTTTTTTTTGTAATAACAAAACCAATAATATTTTCCTGTCTTGACAACTTGATTTTTAGTAGACAATATATTAAAGGCTGAAATAAATTGTCAGTGGAATTTCATTTGCTAATAGGCCTTCCTTCAGAATGTCATTTTAGAGAAGTAGTTGGAAATTGAAAGAAACAGGATATTCAAATATGTAATTGCGCTTAATTAGAAGAAAAATACATATTTAAGTTTTACAACTAATGAATTTTATCTTTTACTTGGGAAAAACCATGTTACTTAATTATAGGCAAATCTGCAGGGTTTTTTTTCTTCCAGGAAAAGCACAAATGGAATAATTCCACCAAACTGGGCTTAGGCGGATGGGTATGTACATGTAGATGGGTATGTAAATGTATGCGTGCGTGCGTGCGTGCGTGCGTGCGTGTGTGTGTGTGTGTAGTCACTGCTTACGTACAGATGAAAACTGAGGAATAGTCATGCTGGCAGATGCCTGGAGATCTCTGCTATTTCGGTTCCATGCCAGGCTTCTTTGTCAGCCTGTGATACTACAGTTAAGATAGCAATGAGAGGGAAAAAAGTTTTTCCATACTTTTGCTAAGAGATTCTTTTCCAGCTCACGGGAGAGACCCTCTAATTAAATATTTGAAGTAAACACATAGTTTCCCATGACACTAATTTCTCCAACATCTTTAGGCATTTAAAAACACAGAGAAGTCTGCAGCATGCCATTTTAGTAATGAGGAAAATAAAAATAGTCAAATGGGCGTCATGCTCTCACTGGCCTAATAAAAGTCAAATGCTCAAAGATTGCTCTGTATAGAGAATTGAAAATGGGTAGAAAATAAGATTTTATGGAGTTCACTAGTCTCTCTGAACTCTAGCCATCAGCTCTAATGATCCTCTTTTATAGGAAGCACGTTTCTAGTACAAGACTAGAGATGGTGTTTTATAGGGACTGTAGCCTGTATATTGCATTCCTGGATGTGGGGCACAGTTTTGTTCTTGTTTGTTTTTTTTAAACAGTATTTCAGTATAACTAATACAGTTCTCTTAAATGAAACTTTAGTTTTAAACCAAAAAACAAAAATGAAAACCACTCCACAAAAAACAAAAGTGAAGGGGGCTGCAAAACAGAATCAGCAGCCTTGCAATAATGGTGAATGAGAATCTACTGGAAATTCACAAGCCGCAGACCCAGGCCAAGCAGAGTCAGACTCAGTATTCTAGAGAAGGGGGAGGCACAGAATGCCTAATGAGACATTCTGTAACTACTAAAGACAAGGGACTTCTCCTGAAGAATCTCAATGAGTCTTCTCAACTGCAGTTTTGTGGGCCAGTGGTGGCTGTAAATATATTCAGCTGGATTGAGCGCTTACAAATTAGCCTTATGTGAATATGGCACTTAAATGAACTCTTTCATTTCCTTCATTGCTTCCCTTCTCCCACAGGAAAAAAAGGAAAGAAAGGGGAAAAAAAGCACTTTCATGGTACTCTCATAAACAGAGCACTTGTAGAACAAGGTAACTGTTTAACAAACCACGACAAAATGTATTTAGAATCTAAAGTCTGATTTCCTTTTTTTCTAATCAGTCCACCCCACCGCCCCCCTTTATTTTACTTCCTCTCTGTGTTTTCAGAAAAACCGTTCCTGGTAAAGATTTTAAAATTGTTAATGCTGGTGGCTAAATCATGTAGTTCTATTAGTAGTGGCTCACGCTACAAGTAGCACTGAAACTTGTAATGTCATGAATCTTGTAATGTTGATAAAATTCCTGGTGACGTCAGAGCAACAAATGAGGCTGTGGAAATGCTTATCAACTGGGCCTTTGCAGAGGTAGACCTCAAACTCTGTAAGTTCGTGGTGGAGTGACCAGTGAAGGCGTTCAAGGCCTCCTTTCTTCTCCTGGGCATTTTGAGAGATTGTTTATATTTAGGGAAGAGAAATGGGACTCTTAGACACTTTACTCCAGTAAAACTGAGTCTCATTGATTGATAAAGCAGGACAGAAGCAATAGGGACCCTCACATTCACAGCCTTAGTTAATGGAAGCACAGAATGATAAGCCTAAAACTGAAGAGAAGAAATACCTTGATTAGTTACATTATGTCTCTTTAAAGTGTGTGATCGATTTAAGTAAAGCATATTCTGGCATGTTCAAATAATACCATTTGAGGAAGAAAGAGCAACTTCTCTACATATTGGGAACATCTTTTTTCAAGGTGACCTAATTTTTATTTGTATGGCATATTGAAATTTCTTCTTTTATATTGTGTACATCTATTATGAACATAGAGGTGGCAGTGGGGGTAGGTAGTGCTTTCTGCTGGTCTCTCTTAGTTCTAGTTTAGTAAACCAGCATCCCTCTCCCTCCCCTGGCAAGACTTCAGCGGTTTTCTTTCTACCTGCTGATGTTCTGGACCGGCCGTTGTGTTCATTAAGCTCTGTTTA
Source organism: Spilogale gracilis (assembly GCA_004023965.1). NCBI lineage: Eukaryota > Metazoa > Chordata > Mammalia > Carnivora > Mephitidae > Spilogale > Spilogale gracilis. The sequence goes on along the minus strand of PITA01027299.1, from coordinate 10,272 downwards.
ATGTGGATATCTGCTTTCGCTTGAGTTGAACTCTGCTGTCTGATGTCATAGCCACTGGCCACGTGTGGCAACTTAAATTTCATTAAAATCAAATAAAACATGAGAACCCAGTTAGAGCAGCCACTCTTCAAATGTTCAGTAGTGACGTGGCGTTTATGGCCACTGTTTTAGACAGTGCAGATACAGAACACTTTAATTCTCAAAGAAAATTCTGGACAGTGCTGTTATAGAAGGTTGGTTGTAAGGAGTAACCAATCACAATACAAAGTTCTTTCAAAAAATATGTGCTCTGAAGCATTATATTTCATAATTCTCCCTTGTGCCTGTCTCAAGTACATGACACTAGAAGAATTTAAAATCAAGAAGAGAGAATGTTTTTATAAAGGTCTGCTGAACTTTGAATATTTGTCCCATTTTGCTCTCATTAGGGGTTCTGGAAGGGTGGTAAATGTGATTTGACTTCTGTTACAGCTCCATTAAAATGCTTGCAGTTTGGTGAAAATCCATTTGAAACTGTAGCTTAAGAAAAACCTCAGGTGACAGTGTTCTCTGGGAAATGTAGGAATGCTATACTGAGATAATATTTCTGAGATTATGTCACAGTATTCTTACATTGGGATTTTAGGATTTCCACCTTGGTAGGAAAGGTTTTCTGAAATCATATTTTAGAAATCAAATAATTGATGAAATGGTTCTAATTAGAGTATTCCCTTGAGATCCAAGTTCCCTCACCTTGTATTTACTTTTTTTTTCCTTAACTTTTATTTATTTGTCCGAGACAGCACAAGTAAGGGGAAGGGAGAGAAGCAGGCTCTCTGCTAAGCAAGGAGCCCAATGCAGGACTGGATCCCAGGACCTTGGGATCGTGACCTGAGCCAAAGGCAGATGCTTAACCAACTGAGCCACCCATGTATTCCTACTGTTAACTTTTAATAGTGCCCTTTATGAGGTACTAGAGATCTTAAAGAGCCTATGTACAAAATTTCTCTTTAAATGAGATTGACATCTAGACATGGATACAGGGAAATTTTTGATGGTCTTTAAGTCAATCTGCACGTGATTTCACCAGATGCTTACTCATGCATGGGCAGTGACATGGTACATGGAATTCCATAGACTAGATGGTAATGCACATTTTTTATTTTTGTCTTTATCAAAATGTTTATTTTAAGGGTCCTAGGCCAGATTCTTTCAAAGATGGTACTTTTTTGCATAGTTGACATATAATGTTCTGGGTGAAGAAGATGCCACTGTTGTATTTTCAACCTATTTAAGGGCTTTCTGTTAATAAGTATCTTAATATTTCTAGGTAGTGCATTTAATAGTTGGTTATTTTCATTAACCCAACCCATTGACAGAATGCTTCAGTTCAGACTTAAGGCAATCACAGGGTGAAGAAGCTTTGCTATTCTAGTAAAATTAATTCACAAAACCTTCCTCCCATCTGCTCATTAAGAAGTACATTGGAATGTGAACTGCTTGTTTCTGTGTCTTTTCTTCTGCCTTCCTTTTATCTTTCTTCCCCTCCTGTCTCAGTAGTTGCTGTTTGCTTTAGATGAGCAGATGAGTGGCTACTCACAGAGGCTGTTTGAGACATTTGAGGCCGTTGTGTCCAAAGCGTTCAGGTTTCCTGGAGAGGAGTTAGACTTAAAGAGGAATCAAAAGCCTCTAGGGAAGCCAACACAGCTGTGTCAAGGAGGAAACTAAACCTTTTATGAGGAGCAATCCCAGTGTCTCTGGATGACCTAGTTCTGACTGTGAGATTCCCGGGATTCAACCCATTATGTTAGATAATCAGATCTGATGTAACATTTCTGACATCTGGCAGCATCTTATGACTGCCCTCTCTGATCATGTTCTTGTCTCCTGACTTGTTATATTAGCCAGTTGGATTGAGCATTGATGAAACAGTGACAATCTTCTTTACCTGTCGTCACTCTAAACGTCTATAGCATATTCAGTTGGCATGAATGGCTCTATAAAGCCAGCATCAGATAATATGCAATTGCTGTTTTAAAGACGGGTGGTAAAAATAACTGAAATAACTCTCACTGAATAGGAGGTTGGGAAGAGAGTTAATACAACAATCTGCTAAGAGCCCATTTATTCAACAAATTCAGTGTATTTGTTTTAGGTGTTTAAGGATAGTGTTAACCTCTGGGGATAAAATGGTAAACAAAACCGATGGAAACCCTGCTTTTATGTTTATAGTTTTGAGGTTGGTAATCTGACAACTGATATATATTTAATTCTGACATATACCTGTTTTGAGTAGGTACATACAAAATGGCCAATCTCAAGTAGTTTTATTAGTGTGACTTCCAAGTTGGCTACTTATGTTGTGGTCATGCCAGTCGATTGAGATTGAGCTAATAAGATTTATTGCTGCATAATTGGGTAACATGTTAAGAATGACAGAATTCTTGAGTACTTGTTGAGGTGAAATAAGGTGAGTTTGTCAAATACAAGAAATGTTGAAAGGTTTGATGAAGCATAGTTACGGTTGATGAGGCCTGGTTTTAAACAAACCATCCTGGCATGAAACAATAAGATGTGAAATGGAACATTCTCAACAGAAGTGTTAGGAAAAGCATGCATTTAATAACAATAGTGGTTCCACAAGAAATCCACACCCTACTTCTGTATAAAATTAAATACATGGAGGCTTCTGGGAAGATGGTGGTGGCAACAGGGTAGTTTTTAAGTTCACACATGAAAACAACAACATAATCACACTGGTAAAACTAGATGATGAAGTATCTTCACAGCCCTCCAGATGCTAGTAAGTGGGATTAAAGCACCAGCACCTCCAAGATTCAGCAAAGACTGATGAAATTGCATACCAAGTGCTGGGGGTAAAGAGATAAAAATAAGTTATCTTCTGTTATTTTTAGGGGAAATATCCAGCTGTTGAATAGTGCAAGTACTAATAAAGTAGATTGGTGATAGACTACCAGAACACTTTTGAGTGACCTAAGACTTTGTCTTAATACCATCTTGTTAAAATTTTTCTCTTAATGACTTAAAGCATCAAAACCTGCCAGTAATACAGAACTGAGAATATTAAGCAATGTGGCTCACATATTATGCAAAATTATATTAATATTTATGCTTTGGCTGCTGTGGCAGAGTAACTTGTATCAGAGGAACCTTCCATCTGAGAACAACTAGAAATGCTGGATAAACTTTTTAAATATTATTGGGGTACAATTTATATATGATAAAATACACTTTAAGTGTACAGTTTGATTAGTTTTGACAAATGCATATACCTGTGTAAAGCACTACCACAATTTTGTCACTCCCAGAAATTCCATGTTGCCCCCTTTCAGCCAATATCTGTCCTCTAACCCTGGTCCCAAGCAACTACTGATGGGCTTTCTATAACTATAGATTAGATTTGACTTTTCCTGAGTTTTATATGAATGTAACCATACTACCTTCATTCTTTTCTGTTCAACTTATTTGATTCAGCAGAACGTTTGTGATGTGTGTACCATAGTCTTTTTATTGCTGAGTAGTGTTCCCATTGTGTGTCTATACCACAATTTTTTCATACATTCATCTCTTGAAATTTATTTCCTATGGAGAGGGAAATTATTGGAAAGGAGGCATAAGAAGTGATCTAATGGGCCATATTTTGATAGGGGCATGGGTTATATATTTGTTAAAGTTCCTCAAACTATTAAGGTCTCTGAATTTCCCTGTATCCAAATTAGGTCACAATAAGAAAAGAGGGTGGGAATGTGTTTACAATTTTAAAAGTGATTTACTCTCTATGCTGGACTATAGAATCATCCAGAATATCCACTTCACAATTTTTCAGAAAGTGTTTGGCATTCAATTTAAAAAATAGGGGGAATAAAGCAGTAATTGATGAAAATCAATAGAAAAAAAACAGTAGAAACAGTTACAGTGAGTTCCAAATATTGCCATTTGTCCTTTATAAAAGCTGTGATTAGCATGTTCAAGACATTAAATGAAAAGATAAAACATGTCGGTAGGGAACTAGAAATTAAAAGATTCAGAAAGAAATTCTGGGACTGAAAAATACAGAAACATTAAGAACTCAAAGGCAAACTTACATCTTAGACACAGCTAAAGAGAATTGTATCAGAAGATATGTCAGGGGTGCCTGGGTGGTTCAGAGGGTTAAGCCTCTGCCTTCGGCTCAGGTCATGATCTCAGGGTCCTGGGATTGAGGCCCACATCGGGCTTTCTGCTCAGCAGGGAGCCTGCTTCCTCCTCTCCCTCGGCCCGCTTCTCTGCGTACTTGTGATCTCTCTCTCTGTCAAGAAAATAAATAAAATCTTTAAAAAAAAAAAAAAGTCAGAAGAAAATATCCAGACTCGGAGCAAGAAAAAGATAGAAAATAAAGAATTGAACAAAAGGGTTATATAGGACATGGTGAGAAAAATTTAGCACACATGTAGGAGTTTCAGGCAAGTTGAGAGAGGATATGGTAGAAGCATTATTTGAAGAGATAATGGCTGGGGAATTGTCTAAAAGAGATTGAAAATCAGATGGGCAAGAGACATGAAGAGGCACTTCTCCATAGAAGATATACAAATGGCTAACAGACACATGAAAAAATGTTCAGCATCACTAGCAGGGAAATTCAAATCAAAACCACACTGAGATACCACCTTACACCAGTCAGAATGGCCAAAATTAACAAGTCAGGAAACAACTAGTGTTGGAGAGGCTGCAGAGAAAGGGGAACCCTCTCACACTGTTGGTGGGAATATAAACCGGTGCAGCCGCTTTGGAAAACTGTGGAGATTCCTTAAAAAGTTAAAAATAGAATTACCCTATGACCCTGCAATTGCACTACTGTACATTTACCCCAAAGATACAGATGTAGTGAAAAGAAGGGCCACATGTACCCCTGTGTTCATCGCAGCAATGACCACAATCGCCAAACTGTGGAAAGAGCCAAGGTGCCCATCAACAGACGAATGGATAAAGAAGATGTGGTCCATATATACAATGGAATACTATGCCTCCATCAGAAAGGATGAATATCCAACTTTTGTAGCAACATGGACTGGATTGGAAGAGATTATGCTGAGTGAAATAAGCCAAGTAGATAAAGTCAAGTATCACATGGTTTCACTTACTTGCGGTGCATGAGGGGTAATATAGAGAACAGTAGGAGAAGGAAAGTAAATGGGAAGTAGGGTAATCCAGGGAGAGAAACGAAACAACAGAGACTTTGGACAGAAACAAACTGAGGGACTTGGAGGGAGGTGGGTGGAGGGATGGGAGAGCCTGGTGGTGGGTACTGGGGGCACCTGTTGCATGGAGCACTGGGTGTGGGGAATGGGCAATGAATCTTGGAACACTGGAAAAAAAATTTTTTAAGTAACAATAAAAAAATTGAAAATCAGAAAGCCGTAGATTGAGGAAGCTCTACAAATACAAGGAGAACAAAGAAAACTGTATCTTAGGGCATCAAAGAGAAACTGCCAGGAATTAAAAAAGAAAAAGAACATATTACCTTCAAATGAGCAATAATAAAATTAGCTGTGGAGTTTTCGATAAAAATTACAAAGTGCTAGAAGTGAACTGCCAACCGAGAATCCCATACTCGTGATAGTGTAACTTATGAGAAATACATGTTTGGTGATTTGAGTGATCAAACATATATTTCTCATAGGTATTTGGGTTTTGCCTACAATTCCTGGCTCACAGTTACCAAAACCCTTAGGCTTTCTGAACAATGGGAGCATTTGTTGTTAAAAATATTTGATCTTTTTCCTCAGTTCCTGCTGTCGCTTCAGAGCCATAAGGTAAAATGGAGGTCTTCGTGATAAGCCCCTTTCCGCCACCGCTGGGTTTATGTTAATGAATTGACTTTTGGAGCCCATAAGGATGGGGCTGGTTGCCAGGGGAAACAACCATGTGATTCGAGGGTTGGCACTTTCAGTCCCACCACTCTCATTTCCACAGAAGGGAGAGGAGCTGGAAGTTAAATCAGTCACCAGGGCCAGTGATTTGCTCATTCATGCCTATGAATTGAAGCCGCCATAAAAACCCCAAAGGTCAGGGTTTGGAAGTTCTCAGGTTGGTGAACACATGGAGGTGGTGGGACAGCGGCACACCCGGAAGAGAGCGTGGAAGTGTGTCCCCTCCCACACACACTGCCCTATGCATCTCGCCCACCCAGCATTCTTGACTTCTATCCTTTTATAATAAACCAGTAATTTAGTAGGTAAAACGCTTCTCAAGAGTTCTGTGAGCTGCTCTAGCAAATTAATAAAACCAAAGGAAGGGGGGGGTCATTGGCACCTCCAGTTGATAGTCTCTCAGAAGCCTGGGAGATATCCTGGGCTTGCCAACTGGCTTTTAAAGTTGGGAAGGTGAGGAGTCTTGGAGGATTGAACCCTTAACATATGTAGTGTCACAATTGAACTGAACTGAAGGACACGCCATTGGTGTCCAAAGATTGCTTGTTGCTGTGAGGAAACCACCCCACTACTTCCCACATATCAGACTTGTGTACAACCCCCCCTGAATAATATTCACAGAGGAGGAAAAATAAAGTCAACTTTCAAAAGAATAAAAATGGAGAGAATTTGTCACTTGTATTTTCCTGATAAAAAAGATGTTAACTAGTTCCAGTAGGCAGAAGAAAAAAAAAAATGAAACCATGGAGACTAAGGAAGAAATAAAATTTAAAAAGGTAAGTACGTAGGTATGATTTGTAGGGCTTGCACGCACTGTGTGTGTGTGTGTGTGTGTGTGTGTGTGTGTGTACTTTCATGGCTAAAATATATTAAAATAATAATACAAATAATGAGAGTCAAATAGAGCCAAGATGTTCTGAGTTATTGACATTGTTTAGGAAGTGGTGAAAGTTCTAATTTATATCATATTTAATAAATCAGGAGACTTGCTGTAATCTCTGAGCTCTTGTAATCAAAAGAATAGTAAAAGAATATACAGCTAATAAACTATAGTAAATGAAGTGAAATACTGAAAACCATGAGACTCAAAAAAGGGGCGAGAGAAACGATAATGTAGAATAGGTGGGAAAATAGAAAGCAAAACATGGTAAATTGAAATGATCATACAGAAAATGTAAATAGATTAAATGCTTTACTCAAAAGTTTATCATAGTGGACCAAACAAAACCAAAACTTACAAATATACTATTTATAGGAGTCACGCAAATATACAAAAACGTTTAAAAGAATGGAAAAGATACACCATGAAAACATTACAAAATGGAGTTATAAATTAGACTTAAGGCAAAAAAGCATTACCAGAAATAAAGATATTCATATTGGTAAAAGAGCCAGTCTACTAGAAAGATATAAAAAGTCTAAATTACATGCAGTATATAACATAGCCTCAAAATAGGGAAAGCTAGAACTGAAAGAAGCAATAGACCATTCACAATCATTATGGGAGATTTTATTATTTCTTAAAAGATTTTATTTATTTACTTGACAGAAACACAGCTAGAGAGGGAACACAAGCAGAGGGACAGAGAGGGTGAAGCAGGCCTCCTGCAGAGCAGGAAGCCCGATGGGGGGCTCGATCCTGGGTCTCCAGGATCATGACCTGAGCCGAAGGCAGTTGCTTAACCAACTGAGTCACCCAGGCGCTTCAGGGAGATTTTATTATTTAAAAAAAATTTTTTTTTTATTTATTTGACATCACAAGTAGGCGGAGAGGCAGGCAGAGAGTGGGGAGGAAGCAGGCTCCCTGCTGGGCAGAGAGTCCGATGCGGACCTCAATCCCAGGACCCTCAGATCATGTCCTGAACTGAAGGCAGAGGCTTTAACCCACTGAGCCACCCAGGCACCCCATTATGGGAGATTTTAACACACCTCCCTTAATAACTGATCGAAGAGCAGCAAGCATACTAGAAAAGTAAACAACACCGTTACTTTGCCCTGATGGACGTGTGTAGAACACTGCTCCCACAATGTGAGAGTACATGTTCATTTAAAGTGTACATGATGGGGCGCCTGGGTGGCTCAGTCGTTAAGCGCCTGCCTTCAGCTCAGGTCATGATCCTGGAGTCCTGGGATGAGTCCCACTTCGGGCTCCCTGCTGGGCGGGAAGCCTGCTTCTCCCTCCCTCACTCTCTTGTGTTCCCTCTCTCGCTGTGTTTCTCTCTGTCATATAAATAAATAAAATCTTTAAAAAAGTAAAGTGCACATGAAACATTGGCCAATATTGACCATATGTTGGGCAGTAAAGAAAATTTCAACTTTCAGTGGACTCAGAGGGTGCTCTCTGACTGGTGTGGAGTTACACAAGAGATCAGCATCAGAGGGAACTATTAAAGTCACATGTGCTTGGAAATTAAACAATACACTTTTTAATAACCCAGAGGTCCAAGAAATCACAATGGAAGTTTAAAAGTATTATAACTGGATGATAGTGAAAATATGATGGTTCACCTATAAGCAAGCAAAAGACAGCAAATTAAACCCACAGAAGTAGGACAAGTCATGACATTAAAAGAAAAAAAAAAAAACTGTACAAGAGTAGGGATTAGAAAAGCCAAAATGTCCTTTGAAAAAAAAAAAAAACTTATAAAACTGACGAGAGAGAAAGTAAATAGCCCATATGAAAGACAAAAATGGAGGTGGGCACCATCACAAATTCTAGAAATACCTAAACGATAATAAGGATTTTATGGAGCACCTAAGCAGCTCAATTAGTTAAGCATCGAATTCTTGGTATCATCTCAAGTCATGATCTCAGGGTGGTGAGATTGAGCCCTTTGTCCAGCTCTGAGTTGGGTGTGGAGCCTGCTGAAGATCCTCCATCTCCTTCTGCCCCACCTGCCCACTTGTGTGTGCATGTGCTCTCTCTCAAAAATAAGTACAAATAAAATTTTAAAAAGGATTTTATGGAAATATGCCAATAAATTTGAAAATTTATATAAAATGGGCAAATTCCTAGGGAAAAAAACTTCCCAAGACTGACACAAAAGAAACAGAAAGGAGAGAATCTCATAGGCAAAGGGCTAATTTACCCAATACTTACAGAGCAGTTAGAAATTAATAAGCAGAAGACCAGCAAGCCAGAAGAAGCATAAACGAAGGAAGGGAATAGCAATCATGAAGGTAATAAGCGATTCGTTATTAGTGGGTGTTACAACTAGGGAGTGAGAGAGGCATGAGAAATGGGATACGCACCATGGTATTCGTTTAGTCATTCCTACTGTAAATGCTTCAATTTCTGCAGACTGGAGTCCTGCTGTAACTCTATTATTACTACTGCTGCTGCTTTTCTTATGTATCAGCCCTCAGTTTACTCTTCTTTTGGTAGAAGGAGCCAGACTGACTTATCAAACGTTAGTAACCATTTTACCCCCACCGCTCAGCTTTGGTGTTCTTGTAATTCTTTCCACTCCCAAGACGATGCTATGGTGGGTGGTTTTTTTTTTTTAATTTTTTTTTTATGAAGATGCTACCTTAAGCTCCTGTTGGATTCTCAACTGCTTTGGTAAATTGGTTAAAGGGGACACAATAGTAAAATTAGGAACATGTATTATTTATTTGAAAGATTTTTAAATTGTCACAGAGAGCACAAGCAGGGGGAGTGGCAGGCAGAGGGAGAAGCAGACTCCCCATTGAGCAGGGAGCCCAATGTGGGACTCCATCTGGGACCCTGGGATCATGACCTGAGCCGACTGCAGATGCTTAACCGACTAAGCCACCCAGGTGTCCCAGGAACATTAAAATTACACTCGAAATGTAAGGAATCTAATTTTTTTCCCAGATTGTATTTCACTCTTTTTTTCAAAACAGATCATTAGGAAGAAGAACGTTTCCATATGACAAAGATATTGGTATCTGAGGCTAATTTCAAACAACATACCTATTTTTGAAAACTCAATTTCTGAAAAGTCTGATAGGCAGTGAGATCTATTAAGACTCTTGTCTCAATCACTTTTGGATGAGTTTATACCTAGGCTTAAGGCACCAGAATATGTGTGACACTTATTGATCTAATCTGTATTGATAGAAGATTTTCAAGATCTCTATCCTATGTTGCTTTGGATTGGGATAACCAACACAGAACTGTCCACCCATTTTGAAAATGACTACATCTTATGTGACACTCAAAAGGAAAAGAGTAAAACATCTTTCATTTGGAAATTATTTATCCAGAGACTGCCCTGTTTCCCTTCATTTCACCTGAACAGATCAATCTACATAGTTCTCGGTCTGTCATACCAGTCATCAATAAAAGGCACATGGTCTCTTTCTCCAAGTAGCTGAGTTTGCTTGAAACTTTAATAGA
>PITA01027298.1:0-21160 GCA_004023965.1 Spilogale gracilis | reverse complement strand
GAGGAGGAGAAGGAGAAGAAGAAGGAGGAGGAGGAGGAGGAGGAGGAGGAGGACATTACAGTAACAGACTAGAAAGCCTGGAAATAGACCACACAAATAGAGTCCACTGATTTTTGACAAAGGAGCAAAGGCAATACAATGGAGAAAACAATATTCTTTTCAACAAATAGCACTGGAATGCTAGACATATATATAAAGAAGAAAAAATCAAAAGTGAAAATTGAAACAATTCTAGACACAGACTTTACATCCTTAACAAAAATTAACTCCAAAGTATCATAGACCTAAATGTAAAATGCTGAACTATAAGGTTTCTGGGAGATAGTACCTCGATGAACATGGAATTGCTGATGACTTTTTAGATACAGCACCAAAGACATTATCCATGAAAGAAGTAATTGATAACCTGGATTTCATTAAAATTAAAAATCACTGCTCTGTAAAAGACACCATCAAGAGAATAAGAAATCATAGACTAAGGATAAAACAGTTGTTAAGAGACCCAGATGATAAGGGATGTTAGCCTAAACATACAAAGACCTCTTAAAACTCAAGAATAATTATATAGACAACCTGATTAAAATGAAAAACTCAGTTAAAAATGGGCAAAAGATCTCAACAAATATGTGCCAAAGAAGATACATGGATCAGAAATTATATTAAGAGATATTACATGTCAATGTCATTAAGGAATTACAAATCAAAACAACAGTGAAATGCCACTATATCTGAATGATCAAAGTTCAAAAGGCAGAGGACTCCAGATGCTAGAAAGAATGTAAAAAAAAAAGAAGGAACTGTCCTTCATTGTTGATAGGAATGCAGAATGTTACAGCCACTTTGAAAGACAGTGCAGCAGTTTCTTGCAAAACTAAACACATCCTTACCATATAACCTGGAGTTGTGCTTCTTGGTATTAACCCAAAGGATTTGAAAACTTACGTAGACACCAAAAACTGCCCATGCATATTTATAGTAGCTTTATTTATACTTTCCCAAACTTGGAAACAACCAAAATGCCCTTCAGTAGGTGAATGGATAAGTAAATTGTGATATATCCAGATATATCCAGACAATGGAATATTATTCAGCACTAAAAAGAAATGAACCACCAAGCTATGAAAAAACATAAAGGAGCCAAAATGCATATTAACAAATGAAAGAATCCAATTTGAAAAGACTTACAATTCCAACTGTATAATATCCTGGAAAAGGCAAGAAGTATGAAGACAATGAAACAATTCATGGTTGGCTAGGGTGGGGGAAGTAAATAGGTGGAGCACTGAGGATTTTTAGGGCAGTGAAACTACTGTGCATGAAACTGTTAACAGTGGATACTTTTTCATTACCTATAGAATACACAGCACCAAGAGGGAGGAGCTCTTATGTAAACCATGGACTTTGTATGATAACGACGTCTGAGTATAGGTTCATCCATTGCAAATGATGTACCATTCTGGTGGGGGATGTTGATAGTGGGGAAGGTTGTCGGGGGCGGGGGACAGGAGGTATATGGGCACTCACTCCACTCTTCATTCAGTTTTTCTGTGATCCTAAAACTTCTCTTGAAAATAACGTTTATTAAGGAAATAAAATACATATGTACATATACACACATGTATGTACACATATATATAAAAAACCAATATATAGGGACACTGGGGTAGCTCAGTTGGTTGAGCGTCAGCCTTCAGTTCAGGTCATGAGCTGAGGGTCCTGGAATCAAATCCCACATCAGGCTCCCTGCCCAGAGGGGAGCCCGCTTCTCCCTCCCCCCCACCCCCGCTCATTCTCTCTCTCAAATAAAATCTTCTTTAAAAAAAAAAAACAAAAAAAACTAGATATATAGATATACAGAGATATCTCATACCAAGAGTCTATTCCACTTAACTAGATATTTAATTTTTACTTCTCTGTTGAAAACTTCTATATTTCATTTTACTTCAAGCATATTTACTTTTATCTCATGGAGGATGGTAAGAGTAACTGTTTTAAAGCCTTTGATAATTCTGACATCTGGGTCATCTCTGGGTTGGCAAATATTGACTTGTGTGTTTTCCCTTTTGAATAGGTCAGATTTCCTGGTTTTGGGGGTTATATACTATAAAATTTGAATAGTATACTTTGAAATTCTCCTGTTACAATTTTCAGGAAAATGTTGATTTGTTTGCTTATTTAAAGAAGCAATCAGTCTCTTAAATTGCATGCTGTAAATTCTGTCTCATCTACTGTGGGTGACAAATTACAATATCAGTTCAGTTTTCAAATCCCTTGCTATGATCTTTACATCTACCCCTACCCCTTTGTGCCATTTTTGTGTTCATTCTTGGACTTGGATAGTGGCTTATATTATAATTCAATTATCAGAGCCTTTAGTAAGCTCTTCTGGGTATAAACTGCTTATGCAAAGCTTAGAGGGATTATGTTGTTTCCTAAACAGAGGAGATTGATTTAGTCAGCTTTTCCCTCTCTGTTCCCACAGTTCCTTTCCTGACTCTTCTGGCTAGACTGGTGAGGTTTGGGGTTGTCTCAGTTTCAGCTGTACAATGGCTGGGCTCTTGGACTAAGGTGGCTAGACAAAAGAAAAACAAAAAAGGATGACATTCTCTTCACACTCTTCATGTAACAGTTGCTTTTGTTGTTTTTCTTCTATCCACAGAGATAGGTATTCTCTTAGACTTTTAGGTGCCCTGCTCACCATGACAGCAGTGATTTTGTGTTTCATTTAAATGGGGCAGAGTCATGACAGAAAAAAAATAGAAAAAAGAAAACATTAAGATAAAATGTTGATGCCATACTCTTAGGCTACAGATGTTCCTTCCCTAGTCCTCTGTCCAGAAAGTTAGACTATTCTTGGAAATTTTAAAGTCCATGTTTGTGACACATTTCCCTAATTCTACTCACTGGAGTCCAAGTTGGGTTGAAAATGAAGACAAAAAATAAATTCTCACTATCACTGCATTGGTAGTTTGACTATCGTCACTCATAGCAGGTGATTGGTGGATCACCTGTTGTTATTTTCAATATTCTGGTGGCTTATTTTATTTAAAAAAAAAATGATTGATTGAGGGGTACCTGTTTTTCTTAAGATGCTCAAGGGAAATCCAAGGAAACACATATTATTTGCCCTGAGCATGAACACAGAACTCAGAGCATAGTTGCCCTGCAGGGTAACTTCCTTTGCATAGCCTAAGCATTTTACCTGACCACTTTCCCCAAAGAACTAAATCCAAATTTCATATTTTACCAGTATATCTTCAGGGATAGCCAAACCAGAGAAACCTCCAAAAGTAGCAAACTTAATAATGCCCAGCAAGGAGTTGGAAAGAAGATTCCAAAGACTACAATTGTGAGAAGTGACTCTGAGCAGCTGGGAAAAAAGTATGGAAAATGGGACTGTGTCGAAATGTGCCTTGAATTGCATCAGTCATGGTCAAAGTCCTGATCAGTGCCCTTGTATTTGACCCATCTCGATGAATTCTACTGCATAGAAATGGGGTATGAAGAAAGGGTAATGTCTCTTGGCAAGAAAGAAAAACACACACACACATATTCACTCCAGGGAAGAAACACAACAAGGAAGTGCAAAGAAGCATCTAATTATGAAGGTAGTTAAAACAGGATAATATTTGAGCAATTGATTAAGTATGAAAATAGAGTATATGTTAGACTTTGATGTTTTGGACACTTTAGAAGCTATAAGCCTAATAATTCAGAATCCTGTACCTTCTCCACAGAACCAGTTGTCTTAACAGTGACTAAAATTTTAATGGTTATATATTCTTAATGATATTTATAAATATTTTATGTACTTAGAGAAAACTATATTAAATCACATTAAATTTCTTATTTTATATCTCTGAAAGTATATGTTTTAGGTTGAGAAACCAAGGAATAGGCATGTAAGTGTAATATTTGTTATAGTATGGTATTATAAGTGAATAACTGCAAATGAAAGAAAAATGGAGATATATTTCCCTCTCTTTGCCAACCTCAGATATTGTGACTAAAATTTGAAGAAAGGAAACTGTGCCATTTCACTTCATTTTCTTGTACTGGTTTAAAATTTCCTGTCATGTTCCTGTATTCTTTATCTTATAATGAACAAAATAAATATACATACATGTTTCTACAAAAAAAGCAGTAATAAAGATAAAAAGCTATATAACAGAAGGATAAAAATGTTTTCCTTTTTGTTATTTTTCCTGGGAACCTGTGAGAAAGATTAGCAAAATGTCTGGTAATAAAAAGCAGTCATTTTTTAATCATGTTTTGAATAATTACTTTTTCAAGATTTATATAAGTTTTGAAGGAAATTTGACGTGAAACTTTTGTGAGAGAATTTAAGTATGTGACCATTTAAGAGTAATCCACTCAAGATTTATTAAATGCCTAATAAAGCCGATCATTATACCAGTTAATAGAAATGCAAGGGTGGAAGAAGCCACAGTCTTTGCACTTGACAAATATTTAAAGAGCAAGAGGAGAATAATAGCTGACTTCTTTTAAATGTAAAATTTTATGCTAGAGAAAAAAAATAATGTGCAATGTTAGAGGAACTGATAATTGGAGCAAGAGGAACTGATAATTGGAACAGGGATATATGATGGCTTGAAAAGGAGGATCTTGAAGGATAATTAGGATCTTAAAATACGAAAGACAGTCTAAGGGGTGGGTAACAAAGTTCAAATATTTGGTTGTATGTGGCCTATTGGATGAAATACATTAATGGCCAGAGATGAAAATAGTGAAGTAAGCAGAAGTTGGCCAGTTCATGAAAAAAATATTTTAATCCAAAAAAGAGGTTTTGGTTTTATCCTATTAACACTAAGTATTTATTAAATTATTTTAGTCATAGAATTAATATACTCCAAATACCATTTTAGAAGGATCATTTGCAAAGCCATATTGAGAATGATTAAGAGACCAGAGGCAGAGGAGCACATTGTTAAGCTGTTGGATCTACTTTAGGGCCCGCAGTTTGTGGTTTCCTGGGGAGATGAAGAAGAGTGGATGAAATCTTAGGAAACAAAGAAGTTAAAGTCAGCAGTTTTACCTGTTTAGCTGTTTACTTCATTTTTGTTTTTATCTCCACCTTTTATAGGGAGCAAAATGACCTTGTTTAATGAAGAGCAGTGGTATGTCTTTTCATAAGGGAAAACGAAAGAGTAGATCATTGTTTTTATTGCTTATTTTGGTCAATATCACTGATAATTGAATCCCCACCAACATCTATATAAACAAATAAAACAATAAAAAAGCAAAAAACCGGTAGAACATTTGTTTGTTGTACATTATTTTAAAAATAAAGAACAGGGGTGCCTGGGTGGCTCAGTTGGTTGAGCGACTGCCTTCGGCTCGGGTCATGATCCCAGAGACCCGGGATTGAGCCCCGCATCGGGCTCCCTGCTCGGCAGGAGGCATGCTTCTCCCTCTCTCACTCCCCCTGCTTGTGTTCCCTCTCTCACTGTGTTTCTCTCTGTCAAATAAATAAATAAATAAATAAATAAATAAATAAATAAATAAATAAATAAAATAAAATAAAGAACAACGTTGTGTTTAACATACAGTGTGTACTAGCAGGCGATATGCCAGCCTTTTCCTTTCTTTCTTCCACTAGTTGAGAACCTTCAAAATCAGCCACAGAAGACAGAGAATTTCCATGTATTTAGGTCACTTGACTGATACTGCATTTTGACTAAAGATAACATCATCTTATTTTTTCATTCTGTTTTTTGAAATCTCAAAACATTCCAATTTAATGCATTTTTGGTACTCCCAAATTTATATATACTTGAGAAACTTGAAATAAAAAATGAATCATATGTAGGAGACTTTGATTCTTCATTTACTATATTAATCATCTACTTCAAAGGTCTCTAAAATTAGAAAAGACACTGAATGTGAACCCCCAAAAGCGTCATTTAAAAACAATTTGAATTGCCATAATTATCATAAGTCACTCTAATAGAGTAATTTTTTGTCAGTTTTGACACCATCACATTTGAGTTCATTGGGGCTTTTCTAAATAAAACATAACCTTTCATTCTGAGATAATGCCGTGTGCCTCTTCTACATTTTGACTCAAATGGGTGTCAACTTATAATTCTAAACTGCATGAATAAAACACTTCATAATTATTTCCTAATTAGGTTCATAGTTAGCTATCAAAATAATCTTCAGCATATTACTAAAAAATCTATCATTATGTTATGACTAATCAGATATTGTAGCCATGTTATGGTGAGAACTTTAGGCTAATTCTGAGCTAGATTTTATTTCTACGTTAGTTAACTCATATTTACTGAAGCAAATGCAAAATTCAAGTTTCTGGAGCTCAGATAGTTTTTTTTTTTTTTTTTTTTAAGATTTTATTTACTTATTTGACAGAGAGAGATCACAAGTAGGCCGAGAGGCAGGCAGAGAGAGAGGAGGAAGCAGGCTCCCTGCTGAGCAGAGAGCCTAATGCAGGCCTGGATCCCAGGACCTTTAGATCATGACCTGAGCCAAAGGCAGAGGCTTTAACCCACTGAGCCACCCAGGCACCCAAGCTCATATAGTTTTGCTTCATTTTGCAAGTTAGCCACGAACTATATCTTTAAATGTATATGCCACTCTTTTAAGCCCTGTCTTTATTAAACTCAAACTCTTAAACTCAAAAGGAAGACCCTCCCTAAGCAGAGGTCCATAATCTAGATAAAATGATAATACATTCTGAACATAAAAACTACCTTCCCATGCTTTACTGTAAATGGAAAATTAATTCCTTTTAGTAATGTCAGCAGAGTGCCAGATAACCTTATGAGTTTTGGAAACAATTGAAGCTTATCTAGATTCAGAGGTGTCTCAGTCCCCATATACACATCTTCCCCAAGCAGTAAGTTCTTATATTTAAAACACTCCTGGAAACATCAATTTTACCTCATTTGTACCCCAGACTACTTATTACCAATAAATAGAAATTGAAGGCAATGCTAGGTAAATGAAAATGAGACAAAACAAAGTAAAACCATAAGTATAGGGTAGAAAATGTAAATTCTCACTGGAACAATGAGATCTAAGCAAGACAAAATATTGGCATTAGCTCAGAAAGAGGTAATTTGGCAAAAATTTATAATGCAGTCCCCTGTTTCTCTCATTAGCAGGAGCAACCCAGAGGTTGCCCTATCACTATAAATGACATGCTTCAAATGAACCCTATTAGGATCATCTCCTGTTTCAACTCCCTGTTGGATGATTTAGTGATAAGACAGTAAAAATTATGATGAGTTTCTCTGTCCTTGCTCTAATTTATACACCACCTCATAAACACTTACACCTATGAAATACAGCTTAGACATTTAAGTCAAAATTTAAAGTTGATTGCAATCTAAAGTTTGGCAGATAACATTTCCAAAAGAAAAACTCTTTTCATGTGTGATTCCTGAGTTTGTCTTCACTGTCATATTCTTCCCTTATCGACAGTGTAATCCTAACATACTGTGTAGTTTAATAGCCTTACAACTGCACTTATGAGGCATATAGAGGGATGTAGGCATGGTAGAACATAATGGTTTGGAGCCAGGACTCCTCAGTTCAAAATTTGTCTCTGCCACATACTAGCAGAGTGAATCAGGGCAAGTTATTCTGGCTTTTACATATCCTCATCTGTAAAATAACAAAGCGATATGTCACTGCCGGGGGCCAGCCTCAGCAGAGATGTGGGTCCCGAACCACGGGATGTCTGGCGGGCGAAATAATGAAATCTGATGCAAGCTGACAGACCCGAGGTCAGTCAGGAGAGACCTATGAAGCAGGCTCAGCCTCATGCTCTGGCTTTCTAGCTTTGGCTTTCTAGCTCTGACTTTTTAGCATTGGCTCTCTAGCTCTAGCTCTCTAGCTCTGGCTTTGGCCCTCTTGCTCTACTTCTCTCTCTTCTTCTCTCTTTGCTTCTTGCTCTCTCCTCGCATCGCATCTGTCTCTTTGCTGGCTCTCTTGCTGTTTGCCAGCTCTCTCGCTCTCTCCTCTAAGGCTCTCTTGCTGCCTCCTTGCAGGCCCTCTGCCTTTGTCTCTCTGTCTCTCAGTCTGTCTTTGCAGGCTCTCTTGCTGTTTGCCAACTCTCCTGCTCTCTCCTCTAAGGCTCTCTTGCTGTGTCCTCACAGGCTCTCTGCCTTTGTCTCTCAGTCTCTCTTTGCCTTTGTCTCTCTTGACTGACAGGGGCCCCAGTCTTTTATCATTTAAAAGTGAGGAAGTTGGGTGGTGCAGTTAAATCTTTAACTGCTTTTGCACCTGCCCTAGAGACAGGATTAGTATTACTGCAGGGTACAGAGTGATTGCTTTAACTCACAGAGGTTGAGACCATTGAGGCAGAGGGATCAAGGAATACAGATAAGAGATACAGAGATATGATTACGGGAAGGAGGATTAAGTAAAACTATACTTCTTGAATAAGCACACAAAGGACATATTGCCCTGAATCACAAGGTATGTGGCTTTTCGGATTCTAGGTAGGGAAAGCCTGGAGGGGCTTTTATTCACATTCACAGGTACCTCCATAAAAGTTTTCCGGTGGCTTGGGCTTGGTGGGAGGGGCGGATCATGCACTGTCCCCGACAGTGATAGTGCATAGCTCCTTGAGTTTGAGGGATTATACACTGAGATAACACATGTGAAATGTTCAAAACAGTGTCTAGCACATAGCGTATAGTGAAATACTCATTTTTAGCTATTCTTACATTCAGTGAGCAATTAGAATTTTTAAGTGTAATATCATTTACATTAGCACCCAGAGGGGAATATACATCTAACAAAATATATACAAAATCTACAAAGAAAGAAAAAGAAAGAAAGAAAGAAAAGGAAAAAGGAAGGAAAGGAAGGAAGAATCAAGATTTAGGAGGCTAAAAAAAAAAAAGATTTAGGAGGCTATTCAAAGCTAAGCTTTGTTTAACCTAGTATTGTCAGTTCAATGCCTCTTGCTCTAATTTCACCTAGGATTTACATCATTTTAATTACTTCTGCTCTTCCCATGGACAACCACTGGACACAATCATTTTAACTGTATCTTCTTTGCCCAGTGGCTCCATCTTTGCATTGATGCCTTTCTGTTCTAATTTTACTTCTGGGAGGTTTGCCTCTTCTTTACACAACTGATAGAACTATCCTAAATCCTGCATTTTGCAAAATTGCTAAATAGCTCTTCTTGTCTTTCTATCTAAAATTGCAAAAGTCATTTTAGTATTTTCTTCAGTCTCATTTTCTGTATCCAGACTTTTGACATCTTTCATATCTAATTCAGAAAGTCTGTTTCCTCTATCTCCTACCAGTGCTTGAACTCCTTCTTATGTCAACCCCTGGATTACTAGGGGATTCTTTTTTCTTCTTTTTTTTTTTAAGAAATGTTATTGATCTTCTCACCTCTCTACTCCATGTTCCTCAATTCCAAAATATTTGTTTTTAAAATGCAAATTTAGGGACACCTGTGTGGTTAGGTCGTGATCTCAGAGTCCTGGGATTGAGCCCTGTATTCAGTTTACTGCTCAGCAGGGAGTCTGCTTGTTCCTCTCCCTCTGTCCCTCCCGTTGCTCATTTGTGCTCTCAGGTACTCTCTGTTTCTCAAAATAAATAAGATCTTTAAAAAAGTAAATACACTGCAAATTTAATTGCAGCCTCTGATTTTTTAAATTTTTTTTGGCTGAGTATGCACTTCCTTCAGAATATATTTCTCATTGCCTTTGGTTTTGCTGCCATTGTTATTGTTGCAAATTCAAATCAAGTCCACTTAAACACATAAAACACCAAAGTAAAAGCCAAGTGAAAAGTTCTCACAATTTGCATTACTGATCAAACTCCTTAAAGGTAAATCACTCTTAAGAGTTTTCCATGAACTTCTCTAAAGAGAGTCTAAGGATTAGATGGTCAAGTGAAACTCAGCAGAATCAGAGATCTTATCCAGTATAAAACTTTTCAAATAATTTCGAAATGCTAGTAGTTCTGAGACCCAAGTGAAGCCAGAAGAAGCTGGGACTGTCAAAGTTGCTCCCAAATTGAGTTTTTATACCACGTTTTCTGTAGTCTAGCCCCTTTATGATATATGTAGACACATTGTTTACCCAAAAGGCAGGTGTTTTAGTCATGAAACATCACCAGTTTATTGACAGTTATATAACTTGTTGCATTTTTCAGTATTAATACATAATACATGCTATTTTCCAATTTACATTTTATTAAAATTACAAGTCTTACTTTAATTATTATTAATACATTCTCAATATTTTTTAAAGAACACACTCATTTGTTTCCCTTTCGATACTGATGGATTTTTAGTTGTATTTGATACTAAAATAATACTTAATTTTTTTGGATTTTGATGTACTTTTTCACATTTTTAAAAATAATATCTGAAGACATATTATTTTCTTGAAGAAATATTCTTAAGAGATTTTTTACATTCTAATTTTGACAGATAAAGTTCAAATCGAAAACATGTTTCAAATTAATCTGTGGTATGAGTACATATTTCACTTTAACAGTTGATGTTATTATTTTTAATCTGTTAATTTTGGGTAAAAAATACTATTTTTTAATTAAAGTGTAATTCATATACAATGTTATGTTAGTTTCAGGTGTTGACTATTATTCAGTAATTCCATACATTTCTCAGTGCTGAGCAAGACAAGTGTATTCTTAATCCCCTTATATCTAGTTCACTCATCCCCCATTTACCTACCCTCTGGCAACCACCAGTTTGTTCCCTATATTTAAGGGTCAGGTTTTTTGGGGTTTCTTTGTCTCTTTTTTAATTTCCTTGTTCATTTGTTTCCTCACTTATGAGTGAAATCATATTGCCTTTCTCTGACTGAGTCATTTCACTCAACATTATGCCCTATAGATCTATCCATGTTGTTGCAGATAGCAAGATTTCACTTTCTGATGGCTGAGTAATACTATGTTGTGTGTGCACGCGCGCGTGTGTGTGTGTGTACCACTTCTTTTTTATCCATTCGTGTATGGGCAGACGCTTGGGTTTTTTCCGTATCTTGGCTATTGTAAATAATGCTGCAGTAAACATAGGGTACATATATTTTCAAATTAGTGTTTTCATTTTCTTTGAGTAAATACCCAGTAGCAGAATTACTGGATCATATGGTAAATCTGTTAATTTGTTGAGTAGTCTCCATTCTGTTCTCCATTGCAGTTGCACCAATTTGCATTCCCACGAACAGTGCACAAGGTTTCCTTTTTCTTCACACCCTCGTAAAACACTTGTTCTTTCTTGTGTTTTTAATTTTAACCATTCTGACAGGTGTAAAGTGATACCTCATTGCAATTTTAATTTGTGTTTCTCTGATGATGAATGATGTAGAGCATCTTTTCATGTGTCTATTAGCTATCTGTATGTTTTCTGTGGAAAAAACGACTATTCAGGTTATCTGTTCATTTTTTAATCAGATTATTTATGTTAAAGTATTATTTCATAATTTCTATAGGTGTTTTATTCATTCAGCAAACATTTTTGGAATACTGATAAGTTGCTAGGCATCATTTTTGTAGTTGTGGTACAGTGGTATTCAAAATATTAAATCCCAATGAAGCATCAGGGAAGAGGAAGACAACAAATACAATAAAATAGAATGGAAACTGTGATAAGTTCTGTAAAAAGGTTCCAAAGGGAAAAATAAAGTAGTTTCGATGGAAAGTAGGTTGTGGCATGCTACTTTCAAATGAATGAAGAGAACCTCTCTGAGCTGGTAATATTTAAGCAAAAACTTCAACATTTTTAATCTTGAAGTATATTTGAATGACCAGTAAGAATTTACAATGGTTTCTTCACATTTGGTTTTCTGTGAAATGCTTATTTAAAATATTGATTATTCTTCTGTTGAGTGATATATTTTATTATAGATTTTATCAATTCCTCTTTTATCAGAAATCAAGTTGTCATTTTATATAGTCTAAAAGGTATATAAGGATCTTTGAATCCCCAGATTTTATTTCATTCCTGCCAAACTCTGTCAGGTGTATTATACAAAAATTACACGGAACTTTTAACTCCATATCTTGAGTCACTTTTCTCTGTATATAGCACACATAGACATCCCGTAACATATAGTCTATTTATCACCTCAGTTATGAAACCATCCTTAACTTGGTAAGAAAGAGATGGTGCCCTTTGATTTCTGATCTCTCAGTATCTTATCCTTACCTCTATTGTATTTATCACACTCTATTGTAATCTTGTGCTCATTTCTTTTTAAGATTTTATTTATTTATTTGACAGACAGGGATCACAAGCAGGCAGAGAGAGAGGAGGAAGCAGGCTCCCCGCTATGCAGAGAGACCGATGTGGGTCTGGATCCCAAGACCAGCCTGAGATCATGACCTGAGCTGAAGGCAGAGGTTTTAACCCACTGAGCCACCCAGACGCCCCTTGTGCTCATTTCTAAATAAACACTCTTTTGACTTCTTATTCATTTTCTTACCAAGATCTATCCATGCTCAATGCTTAGTAGGTTTTCAGTAAATACGTTCTTAAAGAATAGATAAGTGACTGAATAAATGCAGCATTCATCTCTAGAAGACAGAGCAACCATAGCCAAAATATTCACTTGCAGCATGTAAATTCATCACTTTGTATCTTCCACATACAAGAAACACACTGTAGTCAGATGTAGGGAGCTGCTTTTAGTGTTCAGTCTGTATTGGCCTCTTAGCTGCTTAACAAAATTATTCACATTTATCTGATTGTGTTGATTTGACACATTTATTACTATGTCAATTTTGTTCCTTATTCCACTTTTTACTTCCTTTTCTTTCTCTTGTGTTCTGCTATTTGCTGGAAATTTAATTACCACCATTTCTACTACCTTTGTACATTGTTTCTGAATGCAGTAACTGAAAGAGAAGTTGGAAAAAGTCCCTGAGGTTTTTGTCTAGATAACACTTCAAGATTAGCCTCCACACATTTCCTAATTATTCCACTGTTTATGTCCTTGAGTTATGTCTAAAGATGCTATCCTTGGTTTGCTTTCGACCCAAGATGATCTACTTGCAGCATCAGCAAAGTGAGAGCTGCTGGTTCCAAGCACAGTTTATGGTGACCATCTTCTATTGACCTGTGCACTAGAGTTAGAAGCTGATTTGAATCTCAACTAAAGTCTTGAAGTTTGGAGGTGAAAGCATCAGATGGCCTCCAGCCATGCAGGATCAGGAAAGTTCGGTCTTTGAGTGTTCAGAAAGTGGCCAGGATTTCAGTTACCGAAGGAAAGCTTGTCATACAAATACTAGTTTGTAGAAAGCTGGTTAGGGAATCACCATATACTTTGTGCATCATTTGTAATGATAGACAATAGCCTATCATAAACATACTTTGGTCATAAGATTTTCCACAGATATTTGTTTAGTAAACAAATGACTGGATACATGGAGGATGGAAGCAAATCAAGGTATCCAACAGATTGAGGCAGTAAGAAGATATAAAGTAGTTTGATTATAAGCTAGTAATCATAGTGAGCCCTCAGTGAGATGGAGATTGCAAAACCAGACTAAGTAACTAGAATAGTCAAAGGTTCTACTAAAAAGAGATTAGCATGTACAAAACTGCTGTAAAACTTGTAGTCAACAAACTACAGTTACAACTCACCAAATGTCTGATCTTTGGATGGGACTACAAGTGTGCAGCCATCAAAAAGCCAGCAAAATGAGATTGTACTGTGATTGTACAATGAGAAGGGAAAAATGAGAAGGGAAAACAACCTTTAGCTGGCAGGATATCCTGGTCGAAATGGGCAAATAGTTTGTGTAAAGCAGTCAAATGAAGTATTAGTAGTAGCATGATACCTAAGAGAGGTAACAAGGTCTCCCACAGACACTCTTCCTAATATGCTCTTCTGCACAGGAAAGTTCTTTGAGATGTCTCCTGCTTTCAGAAATATTGAAACTGGGCCAAAGTATGTTATTAAATATTTAAACTTCAAACCATTTCAGAATGCATTGGAAGTCATAAAAATCAGTTTAAATCTCTCAGATTGAATGTGACATATTTGTTGAAGTTCTCAGACATTTTTTTTTTTTTGTAACAGGTGACCATTCGTTTATTTCAGATCATCCCCTTCCTCTGTTTTTGGAATGAATAATATATACAGGAAAGTTTATGCAAATTTATTGAAATTCTCCATGTAGAAAGAAAAATTCATTAAGATAATGTTAAGTAAGATGCAGATGGTGGCTGTGGATATAAGTCAGTTGTTCATTTTAAAGCTTAGTGCTAATATAGTTAATGGTAATTGACATGTAATTTATTATTTAACAATGGTTTGGCATAGTACTTAAGGCCACAAAAAGGAAATAAAATATCATAAATTTTTTAAAGGAAGGTTTTTGCATTTATGTCTTAAGTTTTAGATCAATTTCTAAACATATTGCATGTCAAATCACAAATTTATACAGTTTTGCTTCAAACAGTCTTGTCTGAAAATCCATACTGAGAAAAGAAGAGAAAGGATCAATCTATAGAAAAGACTTCATTTCAAAGTGACATTCATTTTCAAGATTCCCAGTTTGTTACTGCACTCAGCGTAAATTCTAAAGAGTAGAAGAGGCTGGTCATTATCAAGTTCTTTCAGTGGGAGAAAAAATGGAGTGAGGTATATTGTTGCACCAAAGGAAAGGACCCAACCTATGACATACAGGAAAAAAATTTAACAAGGTGGAAAATTTACCAATGTTATACTCTAAGGCAAACCATTTTGAATATTATTATTCTGGAATATAAAAGAATTAGTATAATCTAGGACTTACAGCCCTGTGTTTTAAAGTATTATTTTAAAATCTAAGTTTTTTCTTAATTATTAAGATTTATAGAGGTAGGCTTTTACCGACTGAGACATCTGATTGTTTTTGCCTCTCTTTCTCTCTCTCTCCGTCATTTGATTTATGTTATGGTTTTTACATTAAAAAATAATAAATCATTGAAGTGTTTAAGAGAGCAGAATGAGGTCAAGTGGTGGATGTAGAGAAAATGCTCATATGGCTGGCTCCAAGATCCGGGTAGAGGAGAGAGGTAGATAAGGAGAACACACATATTTTTCTTTCCTTAGATTTCTTCCTCACATCTAGCAAAAGAACAAAGAAAAAGATCCATGGCAAATTCTCAAAGAATAAAGATATAACTTTGGGCTACATCTTCCTTTAGACACAGATCTTCTCAGCAACCTGAATGTGGTGAGCAAAAACATGGATAAAATGCAAATGGTGAGGGAATCTGAAATTTAAAATATTTCTTTAAAAATGCTGACCGCCTAGAGATGCCTGGGTGGCTCAGTCGTTAAGCATCTGCCTTTGGCTTAGGTCATGATCCCAGGGTTCTGGGATAGGACCCCGCATCAGGCTCCCTGCTTGATGGGAAGCCTGCTTCTCCCTCTCCCACTTCCCCTGGCTTGTATTTCCTCTCTCGCTGTCTCTCTTTCTTTCTCTGTGTGTCAAATAAATACACGAAATCTTTAAAAAAAAAAGTTGATGCCCCAAAATCTCTTTTAAATATGATTTATTGTTTTGAGCTTTATTTTAAACACAACTTCTGGTATATCAGAGATAGATTACCAGTGTCGCTGGCATGTCATTGCTACTTAATAGCAAAGGAATCACAAATTCATACCACCGAATTGCAATTATTTTGTCATCGTGATGGTGATTCCAGAATGATATTTGGAAAAGGCCGTGGATAGGGGTGCCTGGTTAGTGCAATCACTTAAGCATCCAACTCTTGAATTCAGCTCAGGTTGTGATCTAAAGGCCATGAGATAGAGCCCTGTATTGGGTTCCACACAGGGCAGGGAACCTGCTTGGGATTGTCTCTCTTCCTTCTGCCCCTCCCATTCTTGCATTCTCTCTTCCTAAAATAAGTAAACCTTAAAAAAAGAGAGTGGTTATGGGGCGCCTGGGTGGCTCAGTTGGTTAAGCGACTGCCTTCGGCTCAGGTCATGATCCCGAAGAACTAGGATCGAGTCCCACATCGGGCTCCCTGCTCGGGGGAAGCCTGCTACTCCCTCTCTCACTCCCCCTGCTTGTGTTCCTCTGGCTGTGTTTCTCTCTGTCAAATAAATAAATAAAATCTTTAAAAAAAAAAAAAAAGAGAGTGGTTAAAAAAAAAAAAAGCACCCTTAAAGAAACACACTCATATTTGCTCCTGGGTGACTGTCACTATCTCTTATTATATTCTTTTCACTTGTGAAAGAAACAAACCGTTTGAGAAATTTTGAAAACATTTTAGAAAAGAAGTTGTTTGTATCAGTGAGTATATATTTTAATGACTTTCCTCACATACAATCAAAGGGATAAATTATTCTTGGCTTTAAAACCCAGACTACAATTTTTCAAAACTCCTAAACCTGTAGCTTCAATCTTCTTAGATACTTTCCCTGTGATAAAATATCTGATGCTTCTGGAAAATAATGTTTCATAAAGCACATTTTTACTGGGACCTTACTTGAAGAATCAAAAAATCAAAAACAAAGCCATAAAAAGGAGTCTAGGTTTAACAACACAGCTGCTGCATACCACAGACCTTTAAAGCAGGAGTGTGTAGGAAATGAGTCGGACAAGGCTTGACGATTGGAACCCATATAAAAATAGTTTTAGAGAGCAACAGTTTTTGTTTTATCCTGATTGCCGGAGGAAGAGAATATTTGAGACACTGAAACAGAGAGATTAGTCATGTTTACTTTTACTGACTACCATATTTGAAATTTCTCCAATTATATTTTTAAAAGTAACATTGAAAGCATTGAGCAGGCACATTCAATAAAACATTTGATGCTTTATCCTAATTTTATCTGTCACTTTCTGTTGCAATTATACTAGGAGAAATTAATGGACTTAAGATTTAGAAGAATAGATTACTGATAATTATCGAACATGAAAGTCATATTGCAAGATCAATTTTAACTTATTAAAAATAGACGTTCATCATCCAATGACAAAAGTTTTCTAGGTTAGAACTTAAAATAATTACAAATATTGGTTTGTTGATAGGATAATAAATATATGTTCATTTTGAACAGTTAATGTTTTACAATTTAATATAGATTAAATAATTGGATATTGGGATGAGAGAGATTTGTGTCCAGATAAAGAGATTATTTTTAAAGATTTTATTTATTTGAGAGAGAAAGAGTACACAAGCAAGGTAAGGGGGGCAGAGGGAGAGGGAGATGCAGCAGGGAAGCCCAATGTGGGGCTCAATCCCAGGACCCTGAGATCATGACCTGAGGCTAAGGCAAACACTTAACCGACTGAGACACCCAGGTAACCCTAAAGAGATTCTTTTTAAGATTTTATTTATTTATTTATTTTAACAAGAGAGCATGATCAGAGTAAGGGACAGAAGGAAAGGACAGAACCTCAAGCAGACTTCTGGTGAAGCTCAGAGCCCAACACTAGGCTCAACGCAGAGCTTGATCTCGTGACTGTGAGATCATGATCTGAGCCAAAATCAAGAGTCAGAGACTCAACAGACTGAGCTACCCAGGAGCCCCCATATAAAAAGATTTTTAAGATCAATATTAAGTTCATGTTCTTTCATGAATTCAAGGGAATTTCCTAACATAGAATAAGCCCAGGACTTCTACATCTGGAACTATGTGTAAGTAGTATTATCGATGCTTTGGCAGTTTGCAACTTTTATTCTCTTGAAATAATTTTCAAAAAATTAAGACATGACTTTATCAAGTATAGACTGAATGTGTGTCGATGATGTTATTCAACACACTAACTAATGAGGGAACCAGTAAGATAATACAAAAAGCTTAAGGAAACATTTGAGAAATAGAGATTTATATAGTTAGTCAAGTAAAGAAATTCTGAAATGAATTTGCTAATAGATAACAACAATTTTTACTACTTCATAGGATCAAAACTCTGTAAACTTTGTGGTTATCTTTTTCATCAGATAGAAACTTAGGATTAACATTTAACTTTTTACTTTAAGATTCTAAGAGAAAAATTGAAATGCAGGATCAAATTCATATGTATTATCCTGAGTGATAAAGTATTCCTGAATGATAATGTTAAAAAATGATATTAAAAGAATATGCAGGTATCTTTGTGCTTTTTTTTCAAGTTTTAGATTGCATAAATATCTAAAGTAATCAAATGTCATATGGAGACATGAACATACTTCTGTCCACTTTTATTTTTTTTAAGATTTTATTTATTTATTTAACAGAGAGAAACACAGTGAGAGAGGGAACACAAGCAGAGGGAGTGAGAGAGGGAGAAGCAGGCTTCCTACTGGGCATGGAGCCCGATGTGGGACTCTATCCCGGAACTCTGGGATCATGATCTGCGCTGAAGGCAGACGCTTAAAGACTGAGCCACCCAGGCGCCCCTTCTGTCCACTTTTAAAACCATTTGCAAAAGTGACTGTGTAGACTAGAAAGTGGAATGGTGCTTTGGCGACAGATGCATCCTTTGTAAGTAATGAAATGTCATCAGATGCTCCCAAACTGGGGAAAGAAAGTGAGATTTCTTAGTCCCTTAAAGTCCCTTAAAGATTTTCGGTAGAATCAAGGAATTTAAAGGGATTAGAAGGAAATTTCTTGTATCTTCCCCAGTAGTTCAGGAAACTGATTAAAATAGAGACCAAAGACAATGGTTCTCAAAAGTTTCATGTTTATGACATACTCCAAGCCTTGTCATACAAATTGCCTGATTAAATACTTTTTTAAATGTATACATAATGAGCTGTCCAAAAAAATCTATTGTTAAATGTTAATGTTGAACATTTTAATAATACATTTTATAATAGATTAACATGCACTCTTTTGAGAACTTTTTAAAATACAGAATCAAATGATTTAGTGATTAAATATATAGAGAAGTAAAGGAGAAATTAGAGATAATTCTGCAGCTGGCTGGGTGAGACAATATCAATCGAAAAGATGGTTTGGTGTATATTTTAATAATGGTAGATTTTCATTTATAACAAAGCATCCCTAATATGAGTTCATGTCAAAACTTTTCACTGATTATTATACAAATGAAAATCGCCTTTTTAAATAAACCACATGCAACTTTCTATGCAACATCAGTTTATTCCAAAATTATGTAAAGAAATGTATCAGTTTAATAAAATATGCTGAACTCACCTGAATAATGTATAGCTTCATATGTGAATCAGTCCATCAAACAAACTACAATAGTGATAACATTTAAAATCACTATTAAAAATTAATTAAAGTATTTTAAAAAATAAGTATACATTCTGAAAGATGTAACAAAGTACAGTGAATTATAATTAAATATTTGGTGAAAATTAGCAGAGCCTACAGGTCATACAACCAACAAATCTACAAAATTCATGTGTGAAGTAAAAAAAAATTAGAAATCACAACAAAAAGGTTTGCAGGAAAAGGCTTACTCTTGCATATTACAATTAATTTTGGTCTAACAATAAAATTTAATGTACACCAGACGTTGATATATTTACCCCTGGTAATATATATATATATATATAAAACTGGAGGTAATACCCTTAAAATGTTTACTCTTATGGGAACAAGAAAAGGCCATGTAAAAAAGCATTTCACAGATTCCAAGAACCGTACTTACTTTCTCATTAAAGTCATCCTGAATAACTTTGAGAAAAATAAAATGACTGACATAGTGTCTTTTAGAAAACTATTTTAATTTGATGTAAAGTATTGAGAGATTTGAGAAAAACTAGTAATCATACACAATTCAGTTCAAGTGCCTGAATTGTTCACGGTCTAAATGGCAAGGCTATTTTTTTTTAAACAAGTTTATTATTTAACTTTTTTTTAAAAGATTTTATTTATTTATTTGACAGAGAGAGAGAGAGAGATCACAAGTAGGCAGAGACATAGGCAGCGAGAGAGGAGGAAGCAGGCTCCCGGTTGAGCAGAGAGCCCGATGCGGGCCTGGATCCCAGGACCCTGAGATCATGACCTGAGCCGAAGGCAGAGGCTTTAACCCACTGAGCCACCCAGGTGCCTGGCAAGGCTGTTTTTGTAATTAGGCATCGAAAGGAATATTCATGCCATTAGGAATCTTCTTGCATAATACTTTTTCAAAAATACAGTTTTGATCTGGGCATTTACGTTGGATTTCTAAACAGAGCCTGCTTGCCTGTAGACAAATAACTCTTTTTCAGGTTTGTTCTGTTTTAAAAATGCAACAGATGTTGGTGTTTTGCTTCAAATTAGCTTTACAGTACAAACAGATTTAAAATCTTTCTTGACATAGAAATTTTATGTGGTCTGTTTTGTTGGATTTCTCCCCAAATATGAAGTTGTTTATTTACAAGTTGCTTGCAGTTGTTTATTTAACATAGGTCAAAAGATAACAGTAGGAAGAAAATATATTAACAGAAGCTTGTGGGGAACAGACAGGGATTAGAATAACAGTTACTTTTGTGTTAAAGTTTGACAGTTCCTGAAATGAAGTCAAATTCCTTCTGGAGCTACATTCTGTAATTCAAAATAATAATCAGTAAAGTTTAAAGCATTATACTATATGATGAAATGACTTTAAAATGCCAATATATTGAGAAAAAGTGGGTAATATGCTATGTATCTACACAATGGTTTGTTTGACAGGGGTATCGATAACATTTGCTGTGTTTCTATTTGGTTGAACAGCATCCAATAAACCATGTCGGTAAACAAGTGTATAAAATAAATAGGTCTCATCTTTATAGATTGATACTGCATGTCAAGACTGTAGTGTTGAAAACTAAATTTTAATTTATTCCTTCAAACTGTTCAAAAGGGAAAAGGATATTTGAGAAGCACTGGAAAACTTTACTTTCTAGTAATGCAGAATAACAGATGAAGGGATTATCTTCTGGCTTTCTTTAGTTATTGGGCCCAAGTTGGCTCCATATCATTTTTTTTTTATTATGTTCAGTTAGCCAACATATAGTACATCATTAGTTTCTCATCTAGGGTTCAAGGATTCATTTTTATTTTTGCATTTTCTTGCCTGAACCATAATGCTGATAGATTCTATTCTTCCATATCCTCTCCTTGAACAATTGGGGAGGCAGTGTTTTATTTTTTTTAATATTTTTGTTTTTTTTTCTTTAAAGATTTTATTTATTTGACAGAGTGAAACACAGCTAGAGAGGGAACACAAACAGAGGGACTGAGAGAGGGAGAAGCAG
>PITA01027297.1:0-21037 GCA_004023965.1 Spilogale gracilis | reverse complement strand
TGTGTCTGTGTGTGTATCTCTGTGTGTGTCTGTGTGTCTGTGTGTGTGTATCTGTGTGTGTGTGTATCTCTGTGTGTGTCTGTGTGTGTATCTCTGTGTGTGTCTCTGTGTGTGTGTGTGTGTCTCTCTGTGTGTGTGTATCTGTGTGTGTCTGTGTGTGTGGGGGGGTGCAGGGTGCAGGTAGAGGGGATGAAAATAAGTGGGCAATCTTCACTTTATAGCAAGCAGATAATTGAGCAGGAGTTACAATACCATAATGGTAAAAGGTATAGGCTTCAGAATCAGACTGTCTGGGTTGGATGCTTGACCTAGTGACGAGTAATATAACCTCTTAGAGGCTCGACTTCCATTTCTGTAAAGAAGAGACAGTAATGTTCATTTTGCTTGAATGTTGTAAGGAGTTAATATATTCAAAGCACTTAAAAGAGTTTCTGTTATTTAGAAAACACTTCAATTTACCTCCTGAATACCTCTTGGATTCACCTCTTTCTCTCCAACATCATTTCCTAGTTGAGATGGTCAATATCCATGACCTGGACAGTGGTTTCAGATTCCTAACTGAACTCCACTAGCCGGTGTGAGACCTGGTAGACCCTGATACATGCTTGGACACCTGCCTCTTCACTGTACACGAGGAGATTGGCTCAGGTCAACCAGTTGGTGGTTTGGAAGCTGCATTATGTGAGCACTGTATGTCTTTTTCATAATGAGGGTGGGGCAAAGGAAAGGGGAAGCAGGTGGCCACACACTGATACTATCAGTGGGCTGAGCCAGGTCTGCTGGGAAAAGACCTGGTTCACACTACTGTGAGATGCAATGACTTAATAGCAATTAATGATGCCTAAAAGTTGTGCTATGAATGAGGCACGAGATGCAGATGAAAGAATAATTATAATGTATTACTGCTGTGAACAAGCAGAATTCGCAAGTGTGGTTACTCTTGCTGTGGAGAGCACAAACATGTTTTTGTGTTCAGAAATGGATGAAGAAAGAGCTGGGAAGGAATGAGTGAGAGAGAATCCCAGGAAGCGTGTGGAAATCTACCATTGAAATAGGGATTACAATAAGATTGCCTGCAGAGAGCCATTTCTCACACAGCTGAGGTCCTGATGTGGTCAGCTATCTATCAATTGATAAGAGATCTTGAATCTCAAGGGGGAATCTGTTGACATGATATCAAGGCCTTCTGGGGGCCTTTCCATCATAAGTGGAAAATATCTATGTGAAATAAGATCTTTCAAATGGTGGCCTTGTGAAGGTCTCCTGATTGTGGACAAGTCATGGAGCCATTCCAGCTGGGGGGAAGGCTTAATGGTGTTACACGGAAAGTGGTTTGTTTTTTTTCCTCCCACAATGGGGCCCAGGCATTTTTAGTTTAGGACTTTCTTATTTTCCTTCTCCCTGCCCTCCCTTCCTTCTCTCCTTCCTGCCACATTTATTAACAGCCTACTATGTCTCAGGCATGGTAACCATAATGGAGAAAATTTAAATCTAGTCCATGCTGTCCTGGGCTTCACATTTACTTAGCGGAGACAATCATGAGCAGGTGTCTTCCACTCTTCCAAAGCAGCAAAGCAGAGAACTCCTATGAAACCTTTCTTGAACCCAAATGACATAAAATGAAGAAACAATTACTGTTAATTTGTATGGAAATTTTTTTGAGCATTCCTAGGACCCCAAAAATAACCTCTCTTAGGCTTTTCTGATACCTTAGGGCACATCTTGCCGATGCATGCACAAATAAATTGAGATAAAGCACAGATGCTCATGGGCACTGTTCGAAGCTCTGGTGGCTTGATGCAGAGATGCTGAGAGCAATCTCCAGGTAAGGAGCTTGATGGGGATGCTCCTGCTGCTTGGGCGTGTGCTGCCTCTGTAACTGCTCCCTGCAAAACAAATGCTAAATGCTATCTTTGCTTTTCCCCCTTTTTTCATAAAAGCAGAAATCTTCCTCAAATTTCCTTTAGTTAGAAAAAACAGGTACTGACGTACATCTTCCCTAAGAGCGATACGGTATAACATGAACTTTTGAAAAGTGGGGTACCTGTAAAACAATCACACTAATGAATATCTGATTCATTAAGGTAAGTATGCTGAAGGGCAGAAGTATGGTTCTAGGAGAACGTGAGGCCAACCAAGACTACTAAGGAATCTGGGAAGGCTTCCCTGAGGAAGGGACTTGCTTGAGTGTGTTCTGGGTAGAGGTGTGAGATGGAGTTGAGGGAGTGAGAAAGAGTGGCTCAGGTAGAGAATCAATGAGAACAGAAGGCTCTGGGCTGGTGGAGAAGGGAGGAGGTCCAAGATGTCCAAGATGGGAATGGACCCAGAGCTAGGGCCTGACCCTGCAGCCTTCTGTCCTAAAGCATACATTTTTCTCCATATGAAATGAAATCAAATTTTCCCACCTTGATCTCCATTCCTGCAAGTGGCAAATGTCAGGACTCAAGAGATATATGTAGCTCCAAGATTGCTCAAAGCAAACCCAGAGAGTCTTTTCCCCATTCATAAGGCATTAGATCAGGGGCTTCGTAAGTGTCCTGAACCTCTTTCCTCTTTAGAAGTCTGTTAGTAAAGATTGGGAACTCAGGACTGCTGATCCGGATAGTACTTGAGCCCTCGAGTATACTGGTGGATTGCTGAAGTTTTTGTCAGTACAAATGAGATTACTTTTTTAAAAAATTATATTTTATTTAGTTAACATACATTGCAATATTGGTTTCTGGAGTAGTGATTCATCACTTACATACAACACCCAGTGGTCATCATAACAAGTGCCCTCCTAATACCCTTCACCCTTTCAGCCCATCCCCCACCCACCTCCTCTCCAGTAAAGCTCAGTTTTGTTTTCTATTGTTAAGAGTTTCTTGTGGTTTGTTTCCTTCTTTCCTTTTTTTTTTTTTTTTTAAAGATTTTATTTATTTATTTGACAGAGAGAAACACAGCTAGAGAGGGAGCACAAGCAGAGGGACTGAGAGAGGGAGAAGGAGGCTTCCTGCAGAGCAGGGAGCCCGATGTGGGACTCCATCCCAGGTCTCCAGGATCATGACTTGAGCTGAAAGCAGTCGCTTAACCAACTGAGCCACCCAGGTACCCTCCTTTTTTTTTTCTTTTCTCCCTTCCTGTATGTTCATCTGTTTCTTTCTTGAATTCCACATATGAATGAGATCATATGGTACTTATCTTTCTCTGGCTGACTTATTTCACTTAGCATAATACCCTCTCGTTCTATCTACATCCTTGCAAATGGAAAAGTTTTATTCTTTTTGATGGCTGAGTAGTATTTCATTGTGTGTGACTATATACCCACATATACATATACATGCACACAATGAATATATATACACATACACACACATATATATGATATATGATATATGTACCACACCTTCTTTATCCATTCATCAGTTGATGGACTTTTGTGCTCTCTCCATAGTTTGACTATTGTTGATATTGCTATAAACATCAAGGTTCATGTATCCTTTTGAATCTGTATTTTTGTATCCTTTGGATAAATACCTAGTAGTACAATTGCTGGGTCATAGGGTAATTCTATTTTTAACTTTTTGAGGAACCTCTGTACTGTTTTCCAGAGAGGCTGTACCAGCTTGCATTCCCATCAACAGTGTAAGAGGGGTCCCCTTTCTTCACATCCTCACCAACACCTGTTGTTTCTTGTGTTGCTGATTTTAGCCACTAATGTGATTCTTTTTAATTTATTTTATATACTTTTAAATTATGTTCAATTAGCCAACACATAATACATCATCAGTTTTTGATGTAATGTTCAATGATTCATTAGTTGCATGTAACACCCAAGTGCTCATTACCACACGTGCCCTCCTTAATGGAAGAAAGAAACTTTTTTTTTTTTTAAGATTTTATTTATTTGACAGAGAGAGAGAGGTCACAAGTAAGCTTAGAGGCAGGCAGAGAGAGGAGGAAGCAGGCTCCCTGCTGAGCAGAGAGCCCAATGCGGGCTTCGATCCCAGGACCCTGAGATATGACCTTAGCTGAAGGCAGAGGCTTTAACCCACTGAGCCACCCAGGCACCCTGGAAGAAAGAAACTTTTTAACAGAGACCATGTGAGGAAAACAATAAGGTGTATGCAGAAGAAGGGGGTCCTACTCTAAATTCATACAACGGAGGAGGCATCTGAGCCACATCCAAATCAGAATCTGATCTGCCACCCTGGGTCCCTGGCCACCTCTCCACCTATCCACCACCATCCTAAAAATATTTTTCAGCTTCCCAAATGTACAGTTTTCTTACTCCCTCCCTCCTTTCTTCTCTCTCTCAATGAAAATGTCAGATCTTTGTTGGTAAGCTTGTCTTGAAATCTAATTTTTTGATATGCAATATGATATTAGTTCCAGATGTAGCACATAGTGATTTGGTATTTTTATATATTACAAAATGATCACTATGATAGGTTTAGTTAACCATCTTGCACTACACAGTCATTACGACATTATTGACTATTTTCCCTATCTTCCCTCCATTACATCTTTGGGACCTACTTATCTTAATCCCCTTCATCTGTTTCACCTACCTCCCTCGTCCCTTTCCACACTGGCAATCACTAGTTTGTTATCTGCACTTATGAGTCTCTTTCTATTTTGTTGTATTTGTTCATTTGTTTTGTTTTTAGATTCCACACACAAGTGAAATCATACAGTGCTTGTCTTTCTCTGTCGGATTCATTTCCCTTAGGATAATACCCTCTAGCTTCATATGTATTGTCACAAATAGCAAGATTTCATTCTTTTTATGGTTGAGTGATTTTCCATTGTGTGCATGTATATATATCGCATTTTCTTTATCTGCTCATCTACCAATGGATACTTAGTTTGCTTCTGCATCTTGGCTATTGTAGTGTTGCAGTGAATGTAGGGGCACACATATCTTTTTTTTTTTTATTATTACTATTTTCATTTTCTTCAGATAAATACCCAGAAGTGGAATTGCTGGATTGTATGGTAGTTGTATTTTTATTTTTTGAGGAACCTCTGTACTGTTCTCCATAGTGGTTGCAGCAAATCATATCATCATCAACAGTACACGAAGGTTCTCCTTCCTCGACATCCTTGCCAACACTTGTTATTTCAGATACTTTCTTTCTTTCTTGCCCCAGGACCTTCACCCAGGCCATTCATTTATTCCCGAAACATTCTTCCCCACACTCCTTTTAAAAACCTGATTGATTCTTGTTCATATTTCAGGTGACAGCTTTAATGTTAACTTCTTTAGGGCAGCCTTTCCTCACCTGCCTTCTCTCTTGTAGGTAAGATCTCCTTAGTTTTATGCACACATTACATCTTGCTCCTCTCTCTCTCTCTCTCTTTCTCTCTGTCTCTGTCTCTCTCTCTCTCTCACCTGAGTGGGTGGGGGTGCAGAGGGATAGGGAGGGAGAGAATCCCAAGCAGGTTACTCAGCATGGAGCCTGATATGGGGCTTGATCTCATGACCTGAGCCAAAATCAAGAGTCAGATGCTTAACTGACTGAGCCACACAGGTGCCCTGCTTCTCTCCTCTGTAACGTTTCTAATTACTCAGGTCTAAATTTGTACTGTGTTATGGAGTGCTCTCTGTGTACCAGGCAATATCCTAAGTACTTTAAAAGAATCAGCTCATTGAATTCTTATAGCCCTGTGAAGTAAGAACTGTTACTCTGACCAGTTGTGTATGTTGGGGGAACAGGCATGGAGAGGTTAAATAAGTTGGTTAAGGTTTCTTATCCAATACTTGTCTGCCACAGGGTTTAAACTGATATCTGACTCAGTGTCCATATTCTTTCTTACTTTTTGCAGCATAAAAGGAAGAAGGGTAAGGCTGGAGAATTATTCAGGGGCTTCTCAGAGCAAGATGGGTCTGCTATTTCCAGGCTACCTGACACTCAGAGCTTACCCCAGAAAACAGGGATCATTAAGTCCAATGTTAGTGCTCACCAAATAGAGTTAGGATGATTTGCAGGGACATATTAAGGGTCAAGCTGGTAAGCAACTCAGGTGAGGAACTGGGGGAGGTGGGAGCAGGTAGCTGCTTAGTGATGGATGGTTATGTCTCTGGAAGAAAGAGACATAGGGGGCCTTGCATTTCTTATTCTAGCACAAAGTAAGAACCAAAAGGAATCATATATCTTTTTAAAAAAAATATAGTATTTAGAAAAACGTGGCCGTTTCAATAGGCTTAAGAAATAAAAAGTCATTTTTTTTCCTTTCAGGTAAAAATAGAAGTAGATGGTTCAGAGCTGAAACAGAAACTCAGCAACCAGGGAACCAAAATCATTCTATTTTGTTGCTAGGTTTTCCTCAATATGCAGCTTTTATCTTGTGGCCGCAAATGGTCGCTCCAGCTCCCAACATCACATCCCACATACCAGTTTTCAGGAAAGAGGAAAGGGGAAGGAGAGAGCATCTTCTTCTCCTTTAAAGGAATGATGGATAGTGCACATATCATTTCTACTTACATTTTGTTAGCCAAAATATGGTTCTATAGCCACATCTAGCCTCTCTGGATTTTCATAACCTTCCAACGCATCCTCAGCTCACATCTTCCTTCTCAAGGATCTAGGATGTCCAGCTTTGTCTATGTCAAAGCCACAGCCTCATGGTCTAATTCTTCAGACCACAGTTTTACAGAATGAATGATGGGGATTTGAAGGGAGCTCTCAGCAGGGATTTGGGGGACATCAATTCTAGCCCTCAGCTGCTACAAGCTCAGTTTGATTCTCCTTTCTGGGTCTCAGCATCTCCACTTATAAAATGAAATGATTGGCTCCTTTTCCTTTCATCTCCTTCTGGGTTCGAGAAAGTTCTTCACCATGTTCCACAGAATTCCAGGGACTAACAACTTTGTGAGGACTGAGATGCTTGCCCCATCCCACCTGCGGTTATTCTGATTACCCAATTGTTTATTCCACCTTTTAAACATTCCCTCAAGAGTTTCAGCCTCAAGCAAACCTTTGTTAATGGCTGGAGAGTGTCACAAAAACTTCAAGTTTCCCCCTAAATCCATACCCTATTTGATTGCAGAGTAACATAAACTTGAGTGGGCTATATGGTCACCAAGAAAAGATTACGTCTCTGAGGCCCCTTTGCAGCTAAGTGTGGCATATGAGTAAGTCACAGCCACTATGAATGAAAAGAACTTGTATATACAACGTTCAGGTCATGCCCTTAAAGGGGATAAGCATGCCCATTCTTTTTTCCCCTCTTTTTTTCCCCCTGCCAGCCACAGGTGTGGGAAGGGGCACAAGGTGGAATAGAAGGTGAAAGCTATAGCAAGATAATCATGAAGCTTCCATCCTTACTCCAGTCTTGGACTGCTTACCTGGAATTTTATCTTGCTACTCCATTTTACTGGGCTTATGTGGTTTAAAAATCACATCTATATCATAACAAACACAGAATTTAGTACCAGGAGACTGCAAATTTAGTAACAGAACTGCAAATATATGACATTGGCTTAGTGTAGTGATTTTCAATCAGGGACGATTCTGTAATTCTCTCTTTCTTTTCCCCCCAAGACACTTGGCAAAGTCTGGAAACATTTTACGTTGTCTTGAGTTGGAGGGAGATGTTACTGGCATCTACTGAGCCAATGTTGCTGCTACATATCCTGTAATACACAGGGCAGCCCCATAATGCAAAGAATGATCTGGCCCCAAATGTCAACAGGGCCACAAGTGAGAAATTCTGGCTTAGCAAGAAGTGGTGAGGACACATGGGTACGTGCTGGAAAGCTGGTAACTCATGTTTTGCTATGATAAAACTTGATAAGGTTGTTAATTGCAATGTGGGCAGAGCCTGTAACTCTAGAGGAAATAGTTAAAAAAATTTAGTGTTGGAATGCGTTCACTGCTTCTTGCTGTTGTCAGCACAGTCCTGTAAAAATAAAAGACAGACTCAGAATGGTCAGCCAGTATACCAGCCGAAAGAGAAGGAGAGAACATGCTGAGTGAAAGAAGCCAGTCATAGTAGGTCTCATATTGTATGATTTCTTTTACATGAAATGTCCACAATAAGCAAATCCATAGAGAGGGAAAGTAGATTATGGTTGTCAGGGGCTGGAGGAGGGGAACGGGGAATGACTGCTTAATGGGCATGAATTTTATTTTGGGGTGATAAAATATTTTGGAACTGAATGCTGGTGATATTTGCCAACATTGGGGATGTAAGAGAGAAAGGTCTGCTGAGGAGAGTTTGATGAGAGAGAGGGAGGGAAGGAAGGAGGAAGGGAGAGAGAGAAGGAGAGAGAGAAAGAGAGAGAGAGAAAGAGAGAGAGAGAAAGAGAAAAAGAGAGGCCATCTAGATTTTTTAGGCATATTAAGTATATGTGGATGAATTTGTTGGCTATAGCTATTTATCACAGATGGAACTTACCAGAAATCAATAGACTGAAAATGTACTAACTTTTTGGAAAAAACTTATTACTGAAAAAATTACAAACGTGGCTTCTGTAAAAAAAGCCCATGATTGTTCAAAGCCCTAAAACATCTCTGGATCTTAGTTGATACTGGCAGGAGGTAAACTTTGAGATCTGCACCCTCTTTCCTCAAGGTTCCATCTCTTATGTCCACCTAAAATGTATTTTTGGGGAGAAATGAACAAGACCCTTACTGAGGCAAAGTGAGAAATCATGGAGAATGGTGGACAAAGAAGTTTCTCCAAAAGAAAAGAACAAAATGGGAAAGTAGAACTTTCAATCTATCCTTAGCTTATCTAAATTTCCATCATGGTTAAATATGTACAATATGCCACAGTCAGAAAAATGCCTTGCATCCTGAGAAAACTGCTCCAAAATTGCTACCCTGTCTTTTTAAAAACTGTTCCAATAGTTTTGTTTAAGATTCCTTAAATGGATTACATATTAGGTCCTGTGGTAGGCAGCTTCCGACATTGCTGGTAAGAGTCTCCACTTCCTGGCATTCATTTCCTGTGTAATCTGCTCACCTGCAGGGTGGACTGGACCCAGAGACTTGCTTTTAATGAATAGAATATGGTGAAGGTGAGGGGATGTCACTTCTGAGATCAGGTTACAAAAAGACTGTGACTTTTGCTGTCTCTGAGTTGTCTCATTTTCCTTATTTTTCACACTCTGATGATATGAGTTGCCATGTTGGAAAGGCTCATATGACCAACAACCTGTGAGGAACTGAATCTTGCCATACCCTGGTGAGTAAGTCTGGAAGGAGACCTCCTCCAGTAGAGCTTTCAGATGAGACCAGAGCCCCATGTGACATCTTGCCTTAAGCTCTGCGAGAGATCCTATGACAGAAGACTGAGGAATAATGTTATTTCAAGCCACTGAGTTCTGGGGTAATTTGTTACATAGCAATAGATAACTAATACAACCCTTATGTTGCTGACTCCTTAAAAGAAAACAATATATTGCTGAAATTTTTGTATTGCTGACTCCTACGTGTAACCACACTGAAGAACCACTATTTCCCCCCACCTATTAGAATTATGAACAAAATAACCATACTTCTGTGGGATTTGTTTTTAAATATATATCAAATATTCATTCTGAGAGTTGGTTCTCTGAAGGTAAGACTCTCTTGTAAGTTAAAAAAATTCTTGGTGGCACCTGGGTTGCTCAGTTTGTTAAGTGACTGCCTTTGGCTCAGGTCATGATCCCGGAGACCTGGGATCGAGCCCCACATCGGGCTCCCTGCTCGGCGGGAAGCCTGCTTCTCCCTCTCTCACTCCCCCTGCTTGTGTTCCCTCTCTAGCTGTGTTTCTCTCTGTCAAATAAATAAAATCTTAAAAAAAAAAAATTCTCAGCTCTTGATAGCCAAGATCTGTAAAGAACTACTGAAACTCAACATCCAAAAAGAAGATGAACACTGAAAAAA
The DNA here is from genome assembly GCA_004023965.1 of Spilogale gracilis. Classification (NCBI taxonomy): domain Eukaryota; kingdom Metazoa; phylum Chordata; class Mammalia; order Carnivora; family Mephitidae; genus Spilogale; species Spilogale gracilis. The sequence goes on along the minus strand of PITA01027297.1, from coordinate 11,180 downwards.
AATTTAAGTAACAATAAAAAAATGGAAAAAAAAGAGAAGATGAACACGTCAAAAAAATGGGCAAGAGACATGAAGAGCCATTTCTCCATAGAAGATATACAAATAGCTAACAGACAGATGAAAAAATGTTCAGCGTCACTAGCTATCAGGGAAATTCAAATCAAAACCACACTGAGATACCACCTTCACAGGTCAGAATGGCCAAAATTAACAAGTCAGGAAACAACAAGTGTTGGAGAGGCTGCGGAGAAAGGGAAACCCTCTTACACTGTTGGTGGGAATGCAAGTTGGTGCAGCTGCTTTGGAAAACAGTGTGGAGATTCCTTAAAAAATTAAAAATAAGGGCGCCTGGGTGGCTCAGTTGGTTAAGCGACTGCCTTCAGCTCAGGTCATGATCCCGGAGACCTGGGATTGAGTCCCACATCGGGCTCCTTGCTTGGCAGGAAGCCTGCTTCTCCCTCTTTCATTCCCCCTGCTTGTGTTCGCTCTCTGGCTGTGTTTCTCTCTGTCAAATAAATAAAATCTTTAAAAAAAATTAAAAATAGAACTACCCTATGACCCTGCAATTGCATTTACCCCAAAGATACAGATGTAGTGAAAAGAAGGGCCATATGTACCCCAATGTTCATAGCAGCAATGGCCACAGTTGCCAAACTGTGGAAAGAGCCAAGGTGCCCTTCAACAGATGAATGAATAAAGAAGATGTGGTACATACATACAATGGAATACTATGCCTCCATCAGAAAGGATGAATATCCAACTTTTGTAGCAACATGGACTGGACTGGATGAGATTACGCTGAGTGAAATAAGCCAAGAAGAGAGAGTCAAGTATCACATGGTTTCACTTACTTGCGGTGCATGAGGGGTAACCTGGAGGACAGTGGGAGAAGGAAAGTAAATGGGAAGTAGGGTAATTCAGGGAGAGAAACGAAACATGAGAGACTTTGGATACAGAAACAAACTGAGGGACTTGGAGGGAGGGGTTGGGGGGATGGGAGAGCCTGGTGGTGGGTACTGAGGGCATGTATTGCATGGAGCACTGGGTGTGGGGAATGGTCAATGAATCTTGGAACACTGGAAAAAATAGAATAAATTTAAAGTCAAAAAAATTTCTCAGCTCTCAAATTTATTTCTGAGTTTTTCTTTTCACCATTAAAAATTGAGATAAAATAGACATATTAGTTGGGTAAGCTTAAGGGGTACAACATATTGGTTTGCTATGTTTATGTTGCAACATGATTGGCTAACCAATTCACATTGGCTAGTCACCAACACATCACAGAGCTATCATTTCTTCTAGTGGTGAGAACAGTGAAGATTCATCCTCTTAGCCTGTTTAATGTTTGTAATATAGTTTTGTTGTGTGGCATTACTGTAGTGTGTATTAGATCTCCAAGTCTGATTTATCTAAAAGTTGTATGTGCCCTTAAACAACATCCCAAATTTTTCTTGAACGAAAGGAGCTCGCTCTATTGCCAGAGGAAGAATTCTTTAATATTCTGCACAGAAAAAAATGTCATTTGCTAACAACCATGGGCTGCTACATGTCACCTTTCTCCCCATTTTATAATGGGGATTTTAAATCCCCACTCTCTTATTTGAATCCCACCATTGTTTATTTGATGTGTATGGGGCAGATACTTTACTGTTTGGTTTGCTGACCACAAGATCATGAACCACTATACATGGACCTAATGGAGAAAACTGTGCATCATCCAGAAGTCCTGGAGTTTGAGATAGAAATATTTATGATGGGACTTTGGGGTGTTACCCTACATGGAAAGAAAGATGGATTGAAATAACCAGCTCAACATCTTGTATTTCCTCCCATGATTTGCTCAAGAATATTTGACTTCACAAACCTTATGGTGTCACTGAGAGGCTTAGAAGATGCCCATGATGTGACCTGGGGCAGCAGTTGAACTCTCAGCTCGGAGGCAACAGAGGGGATTATGCAATCACTATTGGGGAATACTGGGTGAGCAGAGGTGAGGGTGGCAGACTTGCTACCCAGGGTGTAAGGCATTGTGTGCAAAAGGAGTACTTGCATTCCTATGCAAAGTTTTGGGACTTGCTGGATGGACAAAGATGCAGGGAAAGGGACATTTTCCAGCCCCAGGAAGGATCTGCAAGAGGCTCAAAAGTCAACAGGGTGGTGGTAGCTCTGTGCTCTAGAGGATGTATAGACTCCCTCAGAGATGCCCTTTCTCTTTAGCTTCAACCTATGGGGAACACTGGCCAATGAAGAGAGGTGGATAAGGATATTTATTCCCCCAGTATCCACATGGCAGCACTGCAAGCCTGGCTGCTTTTGACTGCCTTGTCCCTTCAGATTTCTACTGAGGTTTTTCTCTATCCTGCTTACACCTTTGCAAATACAGTTGATTCTCATTATTTGTGGTAGTTGTGTTTGTTCTATAACTGTGTGTGTGTCTGTGTGTGTGTGTGTGTGTGTGTGCGTGCGTTGTTAACTGCAGCTAGTGGGGGGGGGAATCTGCATTTATCTAAGGGGAGTTCAAATTTTGCTCGGAGTGCAGGCTTTAGATGCAGGGATTAAAATTTTTAGCTCTTCTGCTTAGTAGCTGTGTAGCATTGGGCAGTCACCATTCTACAAGCCTTACATAGCATCCTTATGACAAGCCTTTGAGGTGGGTGCTGTAATTCTTTCCATTTTACAGTGCAGACACTGAGGCCAGAGAGGGACAGTGACTTGCCCAAGGCTACACAGTAGAAATTGGGGAGCTGGGATTTGAACCTCAGAAATCTGGTGCCCAGATCCAGCTTGTTAGCTCCCAGGATACACGCCCATAACGTGTTGTAGGGTAAGTGATTGATATACAGAAGGTGCCTAATAAATGGTAATTATTGTCATTTTTAATTATAGTTCTACTAGAGAATGCTTCGAGGTAGGGTACCTCAGGAGAGGGAGAGGGCTATTGAGCAGTAGGTCTCTGCTCCTCAGATCCAGCCAGAGCTGGGCCAGAAAGCTGGGGAAGGCGGCAAGTCTGTCGCTTGGGGGAAGCATCCGACTCGACGCGCGGAGGCGTGCGCGGATCCCAGTCGCTGACCAGGCGCTGCGCCTGCTCGTAGCACACGTGCGGGTGCCGTTGGCGGAGGCGGAGGCGCACTGCATTGTAGTCCACTTCATACCCGATCTTCTTGCATTTGAGGCTCTCGGTGAGGTTCTTGTGCGTGGCGAGCAGCTCCTTCAGGTTTTTTTCCACGTGCGAGATGTGGCGCTGCAACTTGTCAGTGCCCTGGGGAGGGGGCGGGACTGTGCTGCGGGCTAGGCGAGCCAGAGCAAGGGCCACGGGGCACTGTGTGCCGCCAGGTGTGTGTGTGAAAGGAGCACACCTTTAAGAAGGGGCGGGCCTCAGAGGGGAGGGGCACATCTGGGTCACGTGTGCTTGCTGAACGTCCCCGCCTAGGAAGGCGCGCAAGGTGGGACTTGCAGAGATTGGGGGCAACACGCTTGTGCCAGAGGCGCTTGAAAGAACCGGCGACAGGACAGGCCTGGGCGGGGGCGGGGTACGCACCTGGAGAGTGAGGGACGGGGCGAACTTGGTATGTAGGAGAGCATCTGGGCAAAGAGTGCATGAAGGAGCTAGGCTGAAAGAGGGCCGTATCAAGAGGGTGAGGTGGGATAGACGTTGAGGGGAATATTTTGAGACAGGTGTGCGTACCAGAGGGCCTCCTGGTAGACCTGGGTCAGGTATGCTTGTGGAAGCCGTGTTACGGGGATGGGGCTAAGCCTAGAGAGGGCGGGAAGGCGCGGAAGGGGCCACTGAGAGGCATACCTGGGCGATGCGCGAGGCTTCGGGGAGTTGGGTGCCCACGTGTCTCTGGTACACTCGAACCAGAGGTCTATCCAGTTTCTCTCGAGTCTCCAGGTGACATTTTGACAGAGGACCCTGGAGGAGTGCGGTGTGAGGAGCAGTGAGGCCCAGGCTAGATGAGCAACCCCAGCCCCACCTCCGCAAATCTTGCGCGACAGCACACCTTGATGAGGCCACGAGTGATGTACATTTCATGGTTGAATTTCGTGCACCGATGGATAGTCCCCCTCATTAGTCCTAGGGTCATATTCATTCTTTCCTGAGTGGGTGGGAGAACTGATGGGTCACACCGGATTCCTCTGTTCCCGTGTCCCCCTCCCTGTAGTCAACTCTAGTCCACCCTAGGTCCGCCCCCTCCTCCAATTCCCCTCCCCCAACTAGGAGTCACACCCGCCGCTCCCACCTTCAGTTCCAAGGTCTCCCGCATCTTCTGGGCCAGAGAGGCGCAAACGCTATCGCTTATCTCTTGTTGTTGCTCCCGGACATCCTCCTCGTTCTTTGTCATTTCTAGTATGGTGTCCTTGGACTCCATCAACAGTCGCTTGGCTTCGTACAGCGCCCTGTCGCACTCTGCGGTTGAGGTGGAGTCACTCGTGGAGAACCAAGGCCTCCTTTTCCCCATCCTGGCTGTCTGAGTCCCTCTCTCTATGCTCAGGTTGTGCTGGGCCCTGGGCAAGGGGGTTTACTGAAGGACTGGGAACAAGTCCAGGGCAGGGCTGTTGGTGGAGTTGCTCTAAGTAGAGTCCTGGATTGACTGCAGGAGTGCTCCCTTGCAGGTGTGTGGGAAGCAGGAGTGTGCAAAAAAGAAGAGCTAATCAAGAACATGACCTCAGTGGAGATGTGCCGGGAGCTGGCCCCAGCAACAGTCAGGGTTCCCAGAAGGTGGTGACGGAGTCAACGATACGAAGAGACTGGACTGGAAGAGTGGTGTGGGGATCTCCTCAAAACTGTGTCTTCAGGGTTCTTTATTTAAAGCTTTTTTGTTACAGATCATCTCGAGGGAAGGGTGTATGATAAGTCACATCAATTTAGCTGTAGGCAAACAGTTGGTTCTGTCTATCTTTGCTTCCCTGTCTCTTTTGCAGGCTCTCAGCCTTTGCCTCTGCCTTTTCCTTTGCCTCTGGCTCTGCCTTTGTCTCTCCTGACTGTCAAGGGCCCCAGTCTTTTATTATTCAGAAGTGAGGCAGTTAGGTTAAAGTTAAACAAAGTGATTCAGAGCAGGCAGAGTCAAGCCTTTCTAAGAAACTGGCCTTTACCATTAAAAGGGAAGTTTGTGAATAGACTCAGTTTGATATTTGAACTGGAAGAACAAAAGGCAAGTAAAGATGGTGTTGATGACCGCGACATTAGCATAACCCCAGATTCTAGGCGGGGAAAGCCCGGAGGGACTTTCATTCACATTCACAGGTACCTCCACCAAAGTTTCCCGTGGATTGGGCTTGGCGGGAGGGGCAGAACAAGCACCGTCCCCGACAGAGATGGGGGAATCAGTCTTCTCACTTGGTCTGGGGGAGCAATTCCTCAGAGAAGGCAGTGACTGAAAAGTGGCTTAGTGGGCATCCAAGGATACCTACAAGAGTAGACTCCATTCTGAGGGAGCTTACCTGGGGTATAGGTGCCCACAGGGTCTGGGGGAGGTGTTTTCTGGCCCTGAGGGCGCGGGGAAGTGACGCGGGAGAGATTCACCCAGGAGTGGCGGCCAGCCTGCTCCAGAACCTTATCTAGTGGCTGGTTCATTAGGTCCACAGCTTGGAGCCTTTCCTTACAGCAGAAGGCCAGAGAGTCACGGCAGGATGCCAGCGCCTGGGGGCAAGGAAGCAGAGAAGGGCAGAGAAAAGGGCAGGGTATGAGTGGGAAGGTTGGGAGAAGTGGGTAGAAGTGCTTTCTCTTCTGGGGCCTGTAAAGCATTTCTGACTCCAAACTGACCCTCTCCAGGTCTTGTTGTTCAGACACTCCCCACACCCATCCTCCTGTCCGGAAGCTTTCAACGATCCCTGGGTGAAGAGGGGATGAGCTGAAGGGGCTGGTGGCAGCTTCCCTGTCCTGGGTGTCATTTTCTTTTGGGTTCTGTGCCTGGCTTTGCTCTGGCACTGCAAGAACCCCCCCCCCCCTTCAATTGCTCCACCTGTAAACAGGAGAGGTGGCACTGGCTGAACCTATACCAATAGTCCTTTCTTGTGGCTTTTGCTCCTCAGCTGCCTTCAGGGCTGATCCTCTCCCCTAGCCTCAGGGTCTTTCTTCCTCTGCTCTTCTGAGTATAAGGAGCACTCTGCTGTCCTCAGAGTATCTCCCCCACCAACATTATCTCATCTGAACTCCTACTACCATCCAAACCCTACCACCATTATAAAATGAAGCATATTGCATTTCTTTGATACTTGCCCTTATTTGAAAGTTATATTAAAACAAGTCCTTTGTATATATATCCATATAAATCCATATATTTATCCATATATATCTATGTTAAAAATTTTTTTGTGTGTATGTATCCATAATAAATGTATATATTTATTTTTATTATTATGTATATATGGTGTATATATTATGTATTTATATATGACATATTATTATATATTTATATAATATATTATGTATTTGTAATACATTATGCATTTATATTTTTATAATATATTATTATATATTTATGATACACAATATATAATACATAACATATGTATTTATTCATATATTATCCATATATAAATACCACCCTCATCAAAATATAGAATATTTCCATCACCCCCAAAATATCCCTGGTGTCCCTTCCCTCCTTCCTACTAAGCTTCCTTGTTGATTAGTTTTGCCTGTTCTTTTTTTTTTTTTTAGGTTTTTTTAAAAAATTTATTTGACAGAGAGAAACACAGCCAGAGAGGGAATGCAAGCAAGGGGGAGTGAGAGAGGGAGAAGCAGGCCTCCCGCCGAGCAGGGAGCCCGATGTGGGACTTGATCCCGGGTCTCCGGGATCATGACCTGAGCTGAAGGCAGTCACTTAACCAACTGAGTCACCCAGGCACCCCAAGTTTTGCCTGTTCTTTAAGGTGTCCATAAACTACAGCCTATGGGCTGGCTGCCTCTTTTTGTAACTAAAACTTTATTGGAATACAGCCATGCTCATTCATGCATGTATTTCCTCTGGCTGTTTTTGCTAAAACAAAAAGTCAGCTGGACTGACTAAGCATTTGTAAAAGAGACTGCATTTTGCACAAAGCCTAAAGTATGTACTATTTGGCTCTTTAAGAAAATGCTTTTGAAATCTAGAACTTCATATAAATGGAATCACACAGTGTGTAATCACACAGTAGCTTCTTCTGCTGAATATAATCTCTTTGGGGTTCATCCATTTGAGTAAAAAATAGATTTAAGAAAATCTTTCATTCATTCATTCATTCATTCATTCAAATATTCATCAAGCCCCTCGTGTATGCTGGACAATGATGCAGTCGGGAAAGCTGATCCAGTTCTTGCCCAAAAGAAGTGATAGGGTCAACATGTGCAGACAAGATGAGCTAGTGAGAGAATAAGAAATGGAGATTATTTGGAGGGGAGCATGGGATCCAGAGGGCATTTTTTGTTTGTTTGTTTTGGTGATTAAATAGACATAACAAAATTTTCCATTTTAACCATTTTAAGTAGAGTTCAGTAACATTAATGTGCAACCACCACCACTATCCATTTCCAGAACTTTTTCATCATCCCGACAGATCTGTACCCATTAGAGAATAATTCCCTGTGTATTCACAGGTGAGGATAATCCAATAAAGATGGAAATATTGGTGTAGCAGGAGAATGGGGAGAAGGTGGGTGCAGAGGTAGATGGAATTATAACATTGGCAGGGAATAATGAGAGAGATTCCCTCAGTAGCTTCCATACATTGGGGTCATTCACTGAGAATGAGGAAAGCAGAGAGCTGGAGAGAGGTTTGAAAGAAGAGAAAGTATGAAATAACTTGCCCAGTGGGACAACAAGCCTTCTATAGACACATGGTGAGATCCCTGGGAAAGTTTTTAGTGTCATTTTCCATTCATAGTCTGAAGTTGAAACACATCTGTTTGGTTGTAAGCATTTTTCTCCAGAAATATGTACATCTGGCCTCTCCAGTGGCCCATCTCAGTTTCCACCTATGTCTGTTTTTTCCCCATCTCTCCATTCCCCTTTCTCTTTTGAAAATCCTTCCCTACTGGAGCCACCATCAGGGTCTTCTCCTTTGTCAGTTTCAGACTTTCTTGAAGGATTTTTCAGGACTCACCAGATTTAAAGGAATCTGACAGTGGCCTGGGGGTTTGGTGGAGAGAGCGCCAGAAAGGTTCAGCACCACGGACAGTGTGCACCAGCTCCTTCATTTCCTCCCTCAACCTTATCCACTACCCTGATCTCTTACTTGAATGTCCTTATAATGTGAACTCTGTGAGGGCAAGGCCAGCTTTGTCCTCTTCACTACTCTGTCCCCAAGGCCAAGCAAGCATGGAGCCCAGACACCAGGGTATTGGATTAATATTTGTCAAATAGATGAGTCAAAAGAATACACAGGTTACCAGCTAACATTAACTATTTCCAAAGGCTCCATCAAACTTGGCTACTCTCTCATCTACATTAGTGCCCTCGTGAAGAAATCCTTATTGCAAAAATGAAGGATGTAGTTATAAGCTACATCTCTGGCTGGAGATGACAAAGATTGAACACATATTACAGTGTAAAGAGCTAGGCTCAAGACCTGACCTGAATCATAAGGTAGATCTCCCACTTCCTGGTATATATCCAAAGAAGATCAGGGTCTCAAAGAGATATCTGTACTCCATGTTAATTTCAGCATTATCTACAACAGCTAGGATGGGGAAACAATCTAAGTGTCTCTTGACAGGTGAGTGGTTAAAGAAAATGTGATATATACAGTATTATAATACTAATGTATTGATAAAACCTTGATATCTTAATATATTATAAAATAGTTCTATAAAATGGTATAGTATTATAATATGTAATATTTTATACAATATATTGTGTATTTATATAAATATCATATGTAAAATTATATTATATGTAATATGATATAATATATAACAATTGTAGGGGTTCCTGGGTGACTCAGTCATTAAGCATCTGCCTTCTGCTCAGGTCATGATCCTGGAGTCCTGGGATGGAGCCTTGCATTGGGCTCCCTGCTCGGTGGGAAGCATGCTTCTCCCTCTCCCACTCCCCCTGCTTGTGTTCCCTCTCTCGCTGTCTCTCTCTCTGTCAAATAAATAAATAAAATCTTGGGGGGCCTGGGTGGCTCAGTTGGTTAAGTAGCTGCTTTTGACTCAGGTCATGATTCTGGACACCCGGGATCAAGTCCCATATCGGGATTCCTGCTCAGCAGGAAACCTGCCTCTCCTTCTCTCAGTCCTTCTGCTTGTGTTCCCTCTCTTGCTGTGTTTCTCTCTGTCAAATAAATAAAATCTTAAAAAAAAAAACAACAGGGCGCCTGGGTGGCTCAGTTGGTTAAGCGACTGCCTTTGGCTCAGGACATGATCCCAGAGACCTGGGATCGAGTCCCACATTGGGCTTCCTGCTCATCTGGTAGCCTGCTTCTCCCTCTCTCACTCCCCCTGCTTGTGTTCCCTTGCTGGCTGTGTTTCTCTCTGTCAAATAAATAAAATCTTTAAAAAACAAACAAACAAACAAACAGAAAAACCCAACAACAACAGAATTTAAATAAATAAATAAAATCTTAAAAAAACCCAGAACCCCCAAAACACAATTATATAATAACATTCCATAATATACTTATATTTTATATCATAGAAGCCATGTAAATTTATAATACTAAATTATATAGTTTTAATGTATTATATAAAATATGATTATACTATATAAAATATAATATACTATACTATATTATACTATATACTATATTATACTATATATTATTATACCATATACTATATATTATGATATACTATATTATAATATACTATATTATAGTCTAGATATGGACCCACAAATCTATGGTCAAATCATCTTCGACAAAGCAGGAAAAAATACCCAGTGGAAAAAAATACTATATTATATTTCATATAGTATAATTATAATTAACATGTATTGAAAAGATACTTAATATATAATATTGCCACATATATGTTACATATTATACACGTTATATATTATGTATTATATTGTAGTATACAGTATACAATATATTAGTATATATAGAATACCTTATATATTATATATGCTATAATACACAGTATAAAGCATATACTATATTGTCACAGACTATATTAATATAAAACATAACATAAATTATATAATAGATAATATCAAATATATTATAACATAATTATATACTATGTATTGTATTAATAATGTAGAATAATAGTATATAATATATAACATAATCTGTATATAATAAAATATATACAATGGAATATTATTCAGCCTTAAAAAGGACATCGTACCATTTGTGACAACATAGATGAGCCTGAAGTTTCATTATTATGCTGAGTGAAATAAGTTAGATGCAGAAAGATCTCACTTACATTTGGAATCTAAAAGTTAAATTCACAGAACCAGAGTATAGAAAGACTCTACCCCCAAACTACTAGAACTCATACGATTCGGTAATGTGGCAGGATACAAAATCAATGCACAGAAATAAGTTGCGTTCTTATACACTAACAATGAAAATGTAGAAAGGGAAATCAGAGAATCGATTCTGTTTACTATAGCACCAAAAATGATAAGATACTTAGGAATCAACCTAACCAAAGAAGTTAAGGATCTGTACTCAAGGAACTACAGAACACTCATGAAAGAAATTGAAGAAGACACAAAAAGATGGAAGAGCATTCCATGCTCATGGATCGGAAGAATAAACATTGTTAAAATGTCTATAATGCCCAGAGCAATCTATCCTTTCAATGCCATTCCGATCAAAATTACACCAACATTCTTCAAAGCATTGGAACAAACAATCCTAAAATTTATATGGAACCAAAAAAGACCTCGAATCGCTAAGGAATTGCTGAAGAGGAAAAGCAAAGCTGAGGGCATCTCGTTACCTGACTTCAGGCTTTATTACAAAGCTGTGATTACCAAGACAGCATGGTACTGGCACAAAAACAGAGAAATAGACCAATGGAACAGAGTAGAGAGTCCAGATATGGACTCACAAATCTATGGTCAAATCATCTTCGACAAAGCAGGAAAAAATATCCGTGGAAAAAAGACAGCCTCTTCAATAAATGGTGCTGGAAAAATTGGACAGCTACGGATAGACCATTCTCTTACACCACACACAAAGGCAAACTCGAAATGGATGAAAGACTTCAATGTGAGGCAGGAATCCATCAAAATCCTGGAAAA
>PITA01027296.1:0-21155 GCA_004023965.1 Spilogale gracilis | reverse complement strand
GCCAGGAGTACCAAATGAACTTGAGTTCAACTCCTTCAGACTTTTGGCAGACAGCATTTCCACTTCATGGCTTTTTGTGTTTGCTTGAATATGTGCTTTCCTTGCTAAAGATCTGTTTTCATGGGAGTTCCAGAGAATAGCATTATGGAGTCTTTTCATATTGATTGCTATTAGGTTTGCAAAACTCATGTGAGCTTGTAACCTGACCGCAGGGGCGAAGACGACAAAGCAAGTTTGTGTTTGAGCTTCTATAGGTTTCTCTTACACCACCCACCCACCCCTGATTTATTGAGACATAACTGACATATAACCTTGTGTACATTGAAGATCTACAACTTGATGATTTGATACGTGCCTGTGTTGGGGAATGATGACCACAGTAAGGTCAGGTAACACTGGTAGGCTGCTGTCGCTGAGTTCCCAGGGATCCAGAAGAGCTCTCTAAGGCCTTGGGCTGCTCTGGGGGATTCCAGGTTCCTACCTGGACCCCGAAACCCCCCACAAAGGGACTTCTTTTTCTACCACCTGCTGACATCGCTCTACCAAGGTTTATCTTTTTTTTTTTAATTTAAAAATTTCCCCATTTTTTGCTGTGAATGATTTTATTGCACCATGATTTACTGAAGTTGACTGACATTTTCAGAAAATGAAAAGGTCCATGTTGTTTAATTTTCCAAATGGCTGAAGTTTATTCCTTTAAGAACCAAGACTTAAAACAACAACAAAAACACCTTTCTGACAGAAAAATGTCCCAAAGTATCAGACTTCTCTGTTGCTTTTAATTCCTTTCAAAAGATGCTATAAATTTTCCTGATAGCAGAAAGTCAAAAGAACAATTATATGTGGTGCTGTACATAACATCTAGTGCTTTCTTTGGTATTTTCATTACTGAAAACCAGAACAAATGAAATGAATCTCTTATCTTGTGCCAGCCATGATACTAAATGGTTTACTCACATAAACTCATTTTTTTAACACTTTATTTTTAAGGAATCTCTACACTCAACATGGGACTCAAACTCACAACCTTGAGACCAAGAGCTGCAGTCTCTACCGACTGAGGCCCCTGGGTGCCTCCACTAACCTCATTTTTATCTGCATAACACCCCTATTAAATAAGGGCTTGGGCTCTCAAAACTGATTTGAAACCCTTGGGTTCACATGTATTTGAGAATAGAGATCGATTTTGGATTTTGAAAAGGCCAAATGTTACACGCATCATATGTGCCATGCCACCCAGCAGCACATTGATCTTTCCAGGCAAAGTGTGAATGCCTACACTACGGGGAGTTAAGTGAGGACTATAAACATCCACAGCTCAGTCCAGGGCAGTTTCGCCCCACATGCATCACAAAACACAATATAACAAAACAGAAAACCTCTGAAATTCTTTGAATATTCCATCTTGGAATTGGAAGTAAGGGATTTAGGGACCTGTTGTCCCATTTTACAGATGAGAAATCGGATCCACAAAGGTTAAATGACTTGAATGACACCAGAGCCAGCATCCTTCACATCTCCCCACTGTCAGCACATCGGTGACTGGATCAAGGTTGCCCAGAACGTTCCCTGGGTTGTGCTAGTTTTTTATGTTCTCTGCAGCCCTTCTTGAGATCAGTTACTGATAATTTCAGGAAGCCGAAGCAAAATCCTATACTTTTTCTTACAAAACAAAACAAAAACAAAAAACACAGAAGGCTGGGCTTTCTACAGCGCTCTCAGCTCTGAGAACTTTGCTTCTTGGTTTGATGTTATTTTCTTTGTGACTAGAAGTCTGATCTTTGGATGAGAGGCCTTGTTAAAAGCAATACACTTTTAACGGCAACAAAAACATCAGCAAAACCCATGTGGCTTCAAAAGTATCCAGTTTTCTGATCGGAATTGTGCTAATCCAGGTTGGTTTGTTTTTTATATTCCAAACTTTAAATGTGATAACTTTTTTTAACTTTTGATATTACTCTTGATAAAAGTGTGTATTTTTTCCCTTTATTTTTAAAAAGCACTTCATGGTAGGCACAATAGTCTTGTTTGAAAGGTGGGCCATGTGGGAAGATTTTCTTTGATTATTTGTGTGTGTGTGTTTTTTTTTAAGATTTTATTTATTTATTTGACAGAGAGAAACAGAGCTAGAGATGGAACACAAGCAGGGGGAGTGAGAGAGGGAGAAGCAGGCTTCCCGCTGAGCGGGAATCCTGATGTGGGACTTGATCCCAGGTCTCCAGGATCATGACCTGAGCCGAAAGCAGTCGCTTAACCAACTGAGCCACCCAGGCACCCCTTGTGTGCATTTCGATTCCTGAGTTCATGAATGCCAGCCCTGGTGTTTAAAGCAGAATTGTTCCCAGCCTTGTGAGAATTACCCTGTGCTGGCACGGGTCCTGCCCACAGGGTCGATTGAGCTACAGGGCAAAGGACACCGGTTGCTGGCAACCCTGGGAGCTGCTATTCTGGGTGCACCAGGCATTAGGATCTACGCTCTAGTTTGGGGACGTTTGATTATGTACTCTGGGCACTTAATATCACATACCGGTATTAAAAAGCCCAATTCTCTCAACTGCCAAGAAAATAATTCTTGGGGAATTCGGAGAGATGATTTTGTAGAGTTTTAATTAAAGTGTCCTTATGGAAGCTGGACCGGTTAAGTGACTATCTGACTTGCTTTCCTGTGGAAAAAAGCAAGGGCTTCCAGAGTCTGGGCTGGAATGCACAGCTTTCTGGACAAGTGCGTAACTGGTTCCTTGGAGGAGAATGGGGTGGTGAGTGTTTTAGGTGTTTTCAGGATCAGCCTTTTAGGATGTTGCAAAGCTATGACCCTGTTCATCTGTGGTCCCTGAAAAATCTTTCCTGAAATCCCCAGAAGTCCAGGGAGGTAGCACCATGTCCGGAATTGAGCACAGATGTCATGCTCACGTCTCTTCTTGGAGATAATGATTATATACAATGTCAGTGGCTGGCTCAGCAGGTAATAAATGATAGCTCTCCCGATTCACCCACCTTCCCTCACGCTGTTAGATAAAACAACAGCATTTCCGGTGGATGTTCAGTCTCAGGACTATTAATTGGACTAACATATGTATAGAAGTTGCCATGTAAAATGTGGCAATAATCAAGCAATTTCATAACTGTGTTGAACAAAGAAATATTGGTACCACCTTTTATAATGCAGATGGAGGAAACTTTTAAAAAAGACAATCTGGCTTTTATTCCACTAGGCTCATACCTTAATGTCCTAGCAAATGCACAGCGCATCACACGCGTGTGGCTCCCAATGCTAAAGGGATATGGACGGGAAAATTTGTCTCTCACTCAGAGGCCACCCTCTGCTGCGTGTCTTTTCAGAGATGCTTCTGGTTTTTAGCAGTATGCTTGTGGTTCAAATGAATGTCTTACTCTGAAACAGAAAACTTGCCGAAGCAGAGTTGTAAAAATCCTATTGCATATGTATTTGCCATCATGGGAACTTGGGAAGATGGTTAGGTTTTACTATAAGTTGGTAGATGATTGAGAACAAATTTGAGAAGACTTAAATCTTAAATAGTCATTCATTCATGTATTCAACACATGTTTATTCCATAGCTCCCATGCGTTTTAAGAAACTGAAATAGGCCCTGGAGATACAGAAACAGACAGAAGAGAGATGGCCCCTGGTGTCACAGAGCTTAGGAGAGAAATAGGACTTCACGTAAGTCATGATGTGGTTACAACCTCGTTGGACGGATAGTATGTTGGGGGTGTTCAGAACACTCTAGGACGCCATGGAAGGGAACACAGCCCAGACCTGAAGGGTCAGGGTAGAATTCTGGAAGGAAGCATCAGCAGAGGCTTCCAGAAGTAGTGACAGAAAAGCCCAAACCTGCAGAATATGTAGGGATTGGTCAGATAAGGAGTTCCATGCATGTGGGTGAACACTGATTTCAGAAGAAACAAGTGGAAATGCCCAGAGGTGAAAGCACAGAGACTTGAGAAAACTTGGAAGCCCTCTGGTGCTGCTGGTAGTTGGAGGGCAGTGGGCCCGGTATAAAAACCAATGGCAGCCAGACCATGACGGCCCTCGGGAGCCGTGTGAGCATTCACGACTCTGTGCTCCAGGCAGTAGGATCTAGGGAAGATTTTCAGCAGGAGAGTAGCATTGCCAGGTATTTATCTGGGAAGGACCGCATGTAGAGAACAGACCAGAAAGAGATTGGACTGCAGTCAGGGACCACGTTGGAATTATGGGGGCTATCCAAGCGAGAGATAATCATGACCTGAACAGAGAGCCTGACAGTGGAGATGTGAAGGGGTTATAGAACTGGGTAGTTTTATGCGCGCTGAACGAAGGTTGCCATGTTTGTGTTCCTGTTCTACTGGGCAAGTAACAGTGTCTTTGAGCAGCTTAAACAAAAGTGGGATTTCTTGGAAGGCTGTCAGGATCATCCAAGAGCAAACTAAACAAACAGCCTAGGGGGCCAGGAAATGGAATGCTTTTATACTGCAGAGCCTTCCAAAGCCCAAGGAGCCATTTTTTTTTCTGGAGTGCTGCCATTAAACATGTTGGTTCCAATCATCTCTGACTTAATGGGTATATTCTCTCAGAATTCAGTCTTTTTTTTTTTTTTAAGATTTTACTTATTTATTTGACACACAGAGAGATCACAAGTAGGCAGAGAGGCAGGCAGAGAGAGAGGAGGAAGCAGGCTCCCTGCTGAGCAGAGAGCCTGATGCGGGCCTCGATCCCAGGACCCCGAGATCATGACCTGAGCTGAAGGGAGAGGCTTTAATCCACTGAGCCACTCAAGCACCCAGAATTCAAAGTCTTAGGAGAGAAAATCTGAAAGGACCAGCTTAGACCTCACCTCCCAACCCCATGCAGCCAGGGTTGGTCTGCTCTGTTACCAGGGACCCGGATGGAGGAGCGGAAGGGCCACCTGCAGCAGTGTGGAGGGGGCCAGCGAGAGCCTCAAACTCTAGAGCCAGGTCCCCCTCCTAGGCAACTGGGTGGAAGAGGGTATGATCCTCTGAGACAGGAAAAGGAGCAGGTTTGAAGCTAGGAGTGGAAAGTAGCCTTTAGTACTGGGCATACATATGAAGAGGTCTTGCAGGAAAGTGAAAATACAAGCCTGGAACCAAGAGTACAATATTCAGGCTGAGGAGATAGTCCTTAGCACTCACATGGTCGTCAAATCCATGGGAATGGAGGAGAGCGTGTAAGGACAGTGTGTAGTATGAGGGGAAGAGAGGCTGACAGGAATCCTCAGAATTCACCTGGACAGACTTAAGAGGGATTAGAGATAGAGTAGGATTGACCTGGGCTGTCATCGCCAGCCTCCAGATGATGGTCAATGATCGCACCTCCTGGTATTCACCCCCATGTGTAGTATTCCTCCCCACCTAGGACTGGAATTGATGTATGTAACCAAGAGAATGTGCAGAACTGATGGCATTTAAGTTATAAGATGCTGTGTCTTTTGTTTTGCTCCCCTCTCTCCCTCTTGGATCTCTCTCTGCCCATTGCCATGTTGAGAGCACGGAGAGCCCCATATGATGGGCAGTTCGGGCCTTTGTCAACCTCTATGGTACTGAGTTTGGAGGCAGACGCTCTAACCCTGGGCAAGCCCAGGCGCCGACAGCCCCAGGTCACACGTTGCTGCTGGATTTATGACAGATCCCAAATCAGCATCACCTGGCTGAGCTGCTCTTAGATTTCTGACCACAGATCCTATGAAATGATAATTTTTTGCTGTTTTAAACTACTAAGTTTTGAGGTAATCTGTCATACAGCAATAGATATCAAGCGCAAAGCTCTCTGTAACTTAGAGTTCCTAAAATTGTCATTCCAGCATAGGTACCAGACAGTCGGCATTAGCTTCAGATGTACAATATAGTGATTCAACAATTCTGTACATTATTCAGTGCTCATCATAGTATGTGTGCTTTTAATCCCCATCACCCTGTTCACATCCCTCCACCCCTCTCCCCTCCGGTGCCCATCAGTTTGTTCTCGAGAGTTAAGAGCCTGATTTTTGGTTTGTCTTTTTTTCCCTTTAGTCATTTGTTTTGTTTCTTAACATATGAGGGGTGCTTGGGTGGTACAGTCGGTTAAACATCTGATTCTTGGTACAGTCGGTTAAACATCTTGATTCTTGGTTTGGGTGAAGTTGTGATCTCGGGGGTCAGGGATTAAGCCCCATGTAGGGCTTCGTGCTCAGTCTGGCAGCTGTCTAATATTCTCTTCCCCTCTGCCCATCCCCGCATGCACTCTCTCTCTCTAAAATAAATAAATGTTAAAAAATTTGGTAATTCTATTTTTAATTTTTTGAGGAACCTCCAATTGTTTTCCACAGTGGCTGTACCAGTTTGCATTCCTACCAACAATGCACCAATGATCCTTTTTCTCCACATCCTCGCCAATGCTTGTTTCTCGGGTTTTCGATTTTAGCCATTCTGAGAGGCGTGAGGTGGGTACCTTGGATCCCATCAGTGTTTTTCCTGTGACAGTAAGTCAGTTATATCATTCAGTTTTCTTTGTATAACGTTTTATTTCCAATCTCCCTTCACAAATTGTTGCTAAGCCAGTAATGACTTTCAGGGTCACTTGCTCATTTCTAGCCATATTTATTTATTGTTCTCAGTAAACCTAATAGTCCTATAAGTATAACTTCTTCGGATTTTTATTGGTTAAATAGATTTTTTAACATCTAAGTAATAAGCTCTACAAAGAAGACTTTCTTTAGTTACAGTGCAGAAAAGAGAGGACCAAGGAAATTGCTAGAAAGAAGGAAGAACAATTTCAAGAAGGAAAGATGCTGAGCTTGGACAGAGCCTGCTAATTGTATGTGAGTTTTACCTTCAGGCTAAAATGTTCACCTCTTAGACGGCAACTGCATTCTTTTTCCCTGGGAGGGTGGAAGAGAAAAGAAATCTGGAGATTGTAAGTGGCTAATGAAAACTTTAAGGTGTTGATTATATTCTGATTATACTCAAATACTTTAAAGATATTAAAAAATTGGTGGGTGTCATTGCTTTGGGGACTTCCCTGAAAGAGCAAGGATAGTACTATTTCTCAAAAAAAAAGGAAAGGGGATGGTCTTGGGAGTATGCTTGTGGCTCAAATGAATGGCTTGTATTCACCCTAATAAATAACAGATAGCAAAACAGCATGAAATATTTGCAACATATGTGATAAAGTTTTAATATTTTTCTATATAAATAGATTTTATAGATCAGTTAGAATAGATACTAATAGAAAATTGGACAAATGACACAAGTGGACATTTGGCCAAGAAGAGAAATAAATAGCTATTATTAGAATTTATAACTGAATAAATAAAACTTAAAGAAAGACACTATTTTTCACCTTCAAACTGGCAAAACTATTTTTTTAAATCCGATGTTAGGAAGGTATTGATAAAAAACATTCTCATATGCTACAGAGGAGAGTTGGAATTAATAAAATTTCTCTGGGGCGCCTGGGTGGCTCAGTCAGTGAAGCATCTGCCTTCAGCTCAGGTCATTTTCCCAGGGTCCTGGGATCGAGTCCCATGTGGGGCTCCTTGTTCAGTGGGGAGTTTGCTTCTCCTTCTCCCCCTACCCCTGCTTGTGCTCTCTCTTGGTCACTCTCTCTCAAAAAAATATAAGATCTTTAAAGAAACTTTTTCTGAAAGACTTTTTGGACGTGTGCTTCCATCACCTTGCTAGTGTACATAGGTCTTGGCTCAAAAATACAGTTTTTCTGATTTTACTACAAGTAAATGCCTGAGGGTATAATCAAAGATTTTTTTGAAAAAGGATTTTAGTTCCTGTGTTTTTTGAAATCTGGTTACAAGGGACAGAAACCCAACCTGAAAAGGCATAAGCAAAAACAGAGCACTTACTAGCCAGAAGAATCCAGGAGTTTGGAGAACTGAGTCACAGAAGGCAGGAAGGCAGCTGCAACAACTGGACTCAGAGTTTAAATGTTGACAAGTCTTGTCCTATCACTCTTCTTGCTGTTCTCTGAGCATTCTCATTGTTTTAAAATATTTTTTTCTAAATATTTTTTAAAAAGATTTATTTATTTATTTGACAGAGAGAGATCAAAAGTAGGCAGAGAGGCAGGCAGAAGCAGGCTCCCTGCCAAGCAGAGAGCCCGAGGCGGGCCTTGATCTTAGGACCCTGAGATCATGACCTGACCCAAAGGCAGAGGCTTTAACCCACTGAGCCACCCAGGCGCCTGATATTCTCTTATTTTTAAGACAGACTAGATCTTTCTTATGGTGGGAAACATCACCATTGGTCCAGTGGATGTTATTAACAAAGGAATGACTAATTTCAAATTCTCTGAGTTCTAGTGCAATTCCAGTTCTACAGAAAGCCGCTGATGGTCCATTCAGAAGCTTACCCATGGAATGGTCAATTGCAGTGGTGAGGATTGGCTTATATGTTTTTTTAAAGATTTATTTATTTTAGAGAGAGAGAACATGCATGGGCAGGAGTAGGAGTAGGAGCAGAGAGAGAAGAGAGAAACTCAAGCAGACTCCTCACTGAGTGCAAAGCCCAGCCCCGAGCTCGATCCCAGGATCCCAATATCATGACCTGAGCGGAGATCAAGAGTTGGATGCTGAACCAACTGAGCTACCCAGGCGCCCCGAGGATTGGTCTACATTGATGCAGATACCCAATTCAGGTGGGTTGGTGTGCCCAGGGTGGTGAGATTATGAGAACATATAGCAGTCTGTGTCATAGCCATGCAGCCTCAGAGAGAGGGGAGGGGTACAGTGGCTGGGCAGGCAACTCCACAGATATCCACTGGAAGTTTTTGGATTTTTCCATATGATCAGTCAAACACTAGATGGAGTATGGTGTCTAAAGATGCAAACTGGGGATGGAGAATGAGAATCATGGGGTAAACATCAGACAGCCATTGGTGACTTCAGATTGATGGCAGAAGACAAGAAGTTGACACGTGTATCACTGAATCTCCTACTGTAAGTCACTTTCTTGAGGTGGACTTTGCAGCACGGGAATGAAAGGGAGGCACTGATATTTATCACATGCTTCTGGTATGTCTAACTCTGGAGAAGTATCTACATACCTAAATATCTAAATATACTGTATATATGAATATTTAACATATTCATATGTTTTATACACAAATATATAAGAATATGGTGAAATTTCATTTCTGATTTCAACTCTGGAAGATTCAGGGGGCCTGTTTTATATACAAGGACATGGAAATCTGAGGGAGGTTACATAAGTTACCCAAAGCTGTACAATTAGTAAATAGTCAAACCAGTTTTCAAACTCTGATTTCTATGTGATGGCTCCTTAAATCACTTCATCTTTCTCACAATTTTACCCCAAAGATATTTTAAGTATTTGGCATGTTTTTCACCAACCCCTGCATTCCATATACCATTCTTTTTGCATTTCCTAAAGCTTGATGTTATGTAGATTGGTTTTTCTCCAAAGTAAAATGTATACCATTATTTCTGCTTATTTATAAAACTTTCAAGGTAATTTGTTACTAAATCTCTCCCAAACAATGCCAGTACCTTACCTAATATCATCCTCAGGGAGCCGGCTCTTCATGGGGAGAGGGTAATACTCTTCTCCAATATGCCTGTCTCTCACCACTCATTCCTTTGAGAGTCATGATGGTTCACCACGCGGCGGCTGCCCTACCCCTCTCGCATTGCACGAGTGCCCATTGCACAGGAACTAGGGCTAGCTTTGGGACGGATGAGCATATTAAAGTGTCCAGGAGCCACTCAATCCTGTGTCAAACATCACCTGCCCAAACCCCCACCCTGCCCATTTAAGGCGGAAACACTAAGAGCCGTGCTGTTTAGTAAACCTTACAGCAAATTCCTTCTGGTTTGAAGTTGTGTGTTGATGAGTATATCATGGAAGACAGAATCAAGAGCTTTGTGAAATTCAAGCTCCATCACATCTATTTCATCCCTCTGATCTTCCCGGCCTGTCACTCTGTTTTAGAAGGAAACTGGATAGTCCTGACAACACTGTTCTTCACAAAGCAATGCTGATGATTACCTCGTATTCTGTGATCGTATGGGTGTTTGCAAATTGATTTTTTTGATGATTTGTTCTAGTATATTCCACGTATGAACACTAAACTGACTACAGTATGATTTTCAGGGCTGTCCCTTTCTCCGTTTCAAATATAGCACTGATCTCTACTGTTTTTACTGTTTAATGGTCTCACTGATCCCTGCTGAATTTTTAAAATTGCTTTTGAAAAACATCATTAGGCTTGCTTAGATGTTATGCAAGGGGAAAGACTTAAAGAAAATGATGACTTGAACATTTACAGTTAATTTTTAGAACAGAAAACACAGTAACAAAGACTTGAGATCTGGAGTTTCTTACAGATTAGCTAGGCCGCCTTCTGTAGCCTTAAGGCTGGCCCTAAACAAAACGTAGAATGTATAAGGTTTTTATTACAGGGGCATAAGAGTAAGTAACACTTCATGAAATAGTTAAAGGTGTTTAAGGCCAATTGATTCAAATATTTATTCCCCTTGGCAAATTCTCTTTGTGAAAGATACATACAGATTATGGGATAATAGATACTTTTGAGATACAAAGAGACTTATTAGCCCTTAAAGGGAATAATCATTGATGGAGATCAATGCAACTGCTTTTTCCTGCGCTTAAAATGAGTTCAGCATCATGTTAGGAGCACAGGTGAGATGTCCTTGTCATTAACTCACTATGAAAACGGGGTCCGCAGCCAGCTTAGTAGAGTCTTACTGTGTGGAAATGATATCAAGGTGGGAGCTTTGGAGGTTGTAGCAGACTCACTTGTAGGGAAAACAAAGAACAGCTGTGCAAACCTTCCCCAAACATCTGTGGGTAAGCACGAGGTGAATACACCTGGATGTGCTCTGGATGGGGAAACGATGGGATGGTCTTCATTCTCCGGGTAGTTTCT
Organism: Spilogale gracilis; assembly: GCA_004023965.1. NCBI lineage: Eukaryota > Metazoa > Chordata > Mammalia > Carnivora > Mephitidae > Spilogale > Spilogale gracilis. The sequence continues at coordinate 10,240 of PITA01027296.1, read as the reverse complement.
TGGCACCTTTGTAAGCTCACTGGTACACTTAGCTTTGAAGCCTCAAAGCAATAGTTCAGTAAAGAGAGCTTTGTGACTCCAAGGCAGACAGAACCATTTTTCAATTGCAGAAGTACTTAATTCTTTCTCACTTTAAGTGTGAAAGCCATTTGGGTGATAGCCCAGACAGGGTATTGCAGACCGGGAGTGAAAAACTCTTGGCCTCTAAGAAGAAACAGTAGGGGGGGAGGGGGGGACTCACTTACCATTTACTAAGAGACCAAGAAAAAAAAAATATTGCATTTAGAAAAAAATTGCTTCTGGCAACTGTGCTTAAGACTCTCAGATTTGGAAGTTAAACATGGGAAAATGTTATAAACGGGTTGCACCATATTTGTCTATCACTCTTTTTGAAGTGGCAATCTGGGGGACTGGAAAGTATGAACACATCTCTATTCTGGTGCAGCTTGCTGAGAACTGCGAGTTACAGAATGAAGCCTGCTTATTGGGCTGCTGCTTATAAATAGAAGGAATCTGCTTCATGCCATGGGCGGTGGGGTGGAGTAAGGGGGGGTGGCTTCCGCTTGATTTTTCCCATGTGGGTGAAGATGGCTGCTGTGTATTCGATGGGGCAGCTCAGCTGTCATGAGCTGGCATGTAGCGACAGGAGGAGGCGAGGGGCCCAGCAAACCACTATTCTCTGAATGTGTTCCTTGAAGACTTGGGATGTTTCCTATTGCAATCATCCTCAGCCCTGGGTTAGGATTCCCGGGTTGGCGGGAATGTCGCAACAGAGGCCCCGGGAGGTCTGGAGCATCACACAGCTTTCCGAGCTGTCCCCACTAGCTATCGGGCAACAACTCATCCTCCCACAGGACAGGCATTCTCTTCCTCCTTCTCGTTTTTTGTGTTTTTTTTTTTTTTTTTTTTTTTTTTTTTTTTTTTTTTTTTTTTTTTTTTAGATTTTATTTATTTATTTGACAGAGAGAAACACAGCTAGAGAGGGAACATAAGCAGGGGGAGTGAGAGAGGGAGAAGCAGGCTTCCCGCTGAGCAGGGAGCCGGATGTGGGGCTCAATCCTGCGCTTCCGGGATCATGACCTGAGCCGAAAGCAGTCGTCCAACCAAGTGAGCCATGCAGGCGCCCCTCCTCCTTGTTTTTTTTTTTGTTTTTTGTTTTTTTTTTAAGATCTTATTTATTTATTTGACAGAGAGAAACACAGTAAGAGAGGAAACACAAGCAGGGGGAGTGAGAGAGGGAGAAAGCAGGCTTCCTGCCGAGCAGGGAGCCTGATGTGGGGCTTGATCCCAGGCTTCCGGGATCATGATTGAGCCGAACACAGTTGCTTAACCAGCTGAGCCACCCAGGCACCCCATCCTTCTTGTTTTTTGATGGTGGTAGCCATTTTATGAGATGATAGGCCTATAGAAATTTGGGGAGAATTATGGGATGCTCATATTCAGGTAGGAAAATAATATCATTAGAAAAGAGGTAACAGTACCTGCTGAATAGGTTACTGTATTTATTGCATTTTATTTAATTCCCACCTTAGCACAATTATGTAGGTGGCATCAGCCCAACTTAAATTCATGAAAATGGAGCTTCAGGGTCATGAAGTGATTGGCCCCAAGTTTATAGCCAGGATGTGGTATGATTAGTCTACCTAACTTGAGCTCGACAGCACATGGTCAACTGGTTTACCTTTTCCTCGAATGAGGATGTCGCACCTGTGCAGTGTGCTGAGAGCCGATTACCCTAGGAGATGGCAGGCCTCTGCTGTGTAGCCCAGGCTACGACGTCGGTCTTTGCCCTGGACATAGGAGACGTGGGCCCAGTGGCCAGCTATTCTCTGGCAGTCCTGTCGAGAGTCACAGACTGTCATTCAGCCCCTGGCCCAGAGGGAAGTAAAGCAATTTGTCAAGACTGCGAGACTTCCTATGTTCAGGGGGAGCAAGAACTCCTTATTTATTCCTCTGGGATTGTCATCCAGCTGTCCTTTTGACTTTTTAGAAAGTACCAGAGTCTGCGCTGCTCACTTGGCCATATGTTTCACAGCAACAGCTGTGTGTGTGTCTTTCTCTTCATCCCTGGTCTCTGGTTCAATTGAGATGGATAGCCTACTGTCTTTTCTTTTTTTTATGCTCCAGGTCTAAGTAAGCCCCAAATATCTTCAGGACCACTGTCTGTGGATGCTTTGAAGCGAATACAATGAATAATATTCAGTGATTTCCAGACTTCTATCAGTTTGATAATACATTTCTCACCAGCCTGTTCATGAACAATGTGTCCTGCAGAATCATACCTCTGCTGTGCCCCTCCATGGAGATCTAAGAGCCTTACTCACTCAGCTCAGGAAGACACATGCAGGCACTGGGTCCCAAAAGTTAGTCTGAGGACCAGATCATGTTCCAGAAGAAGTTTTCACCAGATCTTTTTCTTTTCTCTTTAAAGATTTATTTTAGAGAAGGAAGGAGGAGAAAAAGAGAGGGTGCTCATGTGCACGAGTTGGGGGAGGGGCAGAGGAAGAGAATCTTTAAGCCGACTCCATGCGCCTGCCCCGCCCCCCAATATGCAGGAGCCCAATGCAGGGCTTGATCCAATGACACATAAGATCATGACCTGAGCTTAAACCAAGAGTCAGATGCTTAACCAACTGAGCCACCTAGGTGCCTCACTTTGATTAATTGCATAAACGATGCAATTAATAAGTTTTTTTTTTAAATTAGCCAATTTAAAGGAGTAGTCTTTGATCTAAGTGTATGTTTTTCATGACTGTGCATACCTATGTTGGAGAGGGAAAGCAGAAAACACTGGAAAGAAGAAAATAATCCCATTGCTATAGAAAAACCAAAACAAAGGATATAATATTTAAATTGCATGTAATTTGTAAAGATTACACACAGCATATATTTACATATTTATATACATTTGTTTATAAAGGCTCTTTGAACGTAGGTGAGCTGACGACTTTTCTTTGGATGCTGTAGCACTTAGGAGTCTTTTTGACGGAGACCATTAAAGGAAAGAGGCTTTAATTCCTTAAGGATGTGAGAGAGAGCCTTACAGTCTCTCTGGTCTATTTTCCTTTCTTTCTCTTGTCACCTTCCCTCTCTTCATTCCCCCTTCTCCTTCTCAGTACTGAGCTTACACCAGAAAAGAGGGATCGTTCCCTGGCCTCACACTCCAGAGAGCCCTACTTGTCACAAAGAGACATAAGTGAATTAAAGACCATGTGGGCACCTCTGTCGCTTAGGATCTGCTGTTCAGTGCTGGGACAATGTAACCCCTAAACATCCATGCTCAGAATTAACACTGTTCAGGCCCCAGGGAAATAGTTCTCCACCTTTGCCCTTTGTCCTTAAAATAATAAAGGTGACTCCATCCAAATACCATGAAGACCCCTGGGCTATACCACTGATACATCAGAAGCAGACATTACTTTAGAGCTAGTGACAAGATTGAATGGCAGAGGCACTTAGGTAAGAGAAAAGACAAGTTAACTTGTCAAATCACTGTTCTCTGATAGCATCAGGGTGATAGAGTCATGTGTGATCAAGTATTTCTCATTAGTGCGGAACATACACTTTCTTATTCCTCTTTGTGGTTCCAGAGGTATTTACAAATTAGCACAATATTCAGAGCACTAGCATGCTAGACATGGAGTCCAAGGAACATTTTCTAAGACTAAATAATCCAAATTACTACTAAATCTATCTAGATGTGGATGTAGATACAATGTAAGAAGTATTTTGCTCTACCTTATTGCATGGTTCTAGATACTGCTGTGAAAGAGGGTGAAAATCGTGATACAACAATATATTGTATATATTGAAGTGGAAATGTTTTGTAATTTTCATAGTAACAATCTATTACGCACAATCCAAATATCATGCTTGAGCATGATTTATAAAGGAATTCTGTTAACTCCAGGTACTACTACTTTAACAGACTGAATGTTCTCCAAATAGAAATCAATAATAAAAAAATTACCTTAGGGGGCCACCTCGGTGGCTCAGTTGTTAAACGTCTGTTTTCGGCTCAGGTCATGATCCCGGAGTCCTGGTATCCAGTCTCGGGATTGACTCCAGGATTGAGCACCGCATCAGGCTCCCTGCTCAGCAGAAGGTCTGCTTCTCCCTCTCACCCTCCCTGCTTGTGTTCTGTCAAATAAAAAAAAAAAAAATTACCTTAGAACTATAGTATTTCAAGAAATGTGTCTATTTTAGCATTGCTGTCAATAGAATACAAATACATGAAAGTGTCGATTATAACATAATTAGTGTTTTGCTGAAACAAAGGCAAGAAAAGCAAATTTTATGGAATATATTTGTGAATGAATGAGAGTTATTTTACTACTTATCAAACAGCACTAGCCCATCAAAGGAACACTCAGACATGTACAATATAATTAAATCCAGTCATCTTTGAGAGTTTGTTGACTTTCAGTCATATAAAAACCCATAGCTTTAAACAGCGTTTTCATTCTATCACTGTGAATATTTATTTGTCAAGGAAGGGGCTAGAGTATGTATTATTTAACAGTTCGTTAACCTGCTTTATATCTTATAATTATTGAGCTCTATGGCATATGGGCAACCATTTGAATGAACCCTTGTCATATTTTTCCTTCTTTTCCCCTATTTTCTCTTCTTTTACTTTCTCCTCCCTTTGATATAGCATAATTTCTCCCTCTTTTTCCTCTCTTCTCTCCTGTTTGTCCTTCTAAATCTTAGGCACAATCTCAGCCTGGTGATTGGAGTCCAGGCCGTCCAGGGTACCACAGCCATTCCCTTCCGGGGTGCTGCCTCCCTTCAGGGTCCTGGGAGAGCAGGGTGTGAGTCACAGTCTTTGAGGGGTCTACCAACCCCAACCCCTTTCCAGGTCAGAGGAAATATCCCTGCTTTCCTTAGCAATATTCCAGTTCCCCCTTCCTCTCCACCCCAAGGGTATTTCCTTCAGGAATCCAATGCTTCTGGAAAAATAAGCCCAAGGGTCAAGACAAAGGCAATTTCTGCTTTTATGAATCACAGACTCCTCTGAAACAAGGAACTGAACACGAAGTCCTGTCCATCTGCTTGGAAGAGGGAAAGAGAAATACTGGAATGGCAAAACAAATCAGTATGTATGTATGTATGTATTTATTTATTTATTTATTTATGATTTTTTTTATTTGATAGCGAGAAATAGCGAGAAAGGGAACACAAGCAGGGGGAGTGAGAGAGGGAGAAGAAGGCCTCCAAGCAGGGAGCCCGATGTGGGACTTGATCCCGGGTCTCCAGGATCATGACCTAAGCCGAAGGCAGTCGCCTAACCAACTGAGCCACCCAGGCATCCCTCAAATCACTATTAAAAAAAAAAAATTATCTCACACATTTGGACTTGGGGCATGAGGAGAAAAGCGCAGTATCTGCTTAATTCTAGAGACCTGAGGATGCTTGGAAAATAAAAGCAGAGGCCCAGCTAATACTGACGGGTTTTAGGTTGTAAGGGAAGTTTTGGGATTTTGGCATAGGTTATCCATTCAGCTCACTGGGGAAGAGTTGGAGACTGGGGCTCCTGGTCATATTTCTGGCCAGGAATGGAGTCAGTGCACTTGGCTGGCACCTTCCATGAGGTGTGTCTCTTGGAAATTACAGTGTTGTTCTCAAGCTCCAATGTTCATCCCCCTCTAATACCCACCTGATGTCACATATATACTTAATATATAGGCAAAATTAAACATGCTTAAAGGTGGGCTTTTTCTTTATATCGTCACTTATTCATTAAAAAATATATATATGTTGAGGGCCTTCTGATTACCAGGCATGATACTAGGTGTTGGGTGTACACAGGTGCATAAAATTGGCATGATGTTGCCCAGTAGAACTCACAGCTCATTAGGGGAGAGAGTCAATAAACAAGAAACCCAATAAATCTGAATTGCAAACTATGCTAAGAGAATGAATACAGAGAATGACCAGGACATTGAAAGAAGCCAAAACATCATTGTATGAAGAACTGAAAATTAGAAACGTTTTGCCTTCTCCATAGAAAGCTCAGAGGAACTTTCCAATTGTACATACATTTTAAAGGATGTCATATGAACTATGAAGAAGACTTTCTTTCATTAATTTTAAGGGGCTGAGCTAGAACCAACAGCTGAAAGCCTTAGAGAGATCCAAGGTGGATTGACAGGGTCCAGACTTTTTTGAGTTGTAAAGGAATGGAATGGTTTGGCTGGAGGAGAGGGCCAAGAGTTTTCTTGATTAAAAATAGCCACAGTTGCCACAATTAGAAAAAGGAGTAAATACATAAGAGCATGCATGAATCTCAAAAATATTATACTAAGTGAAAGGAAACTTATATAAAACTATCATGTATTGTGTGACTGAAATTCTAGATTAAGCAAAACTAATCTGTAGAGGATGGCCAGAACAAAGATTGTCTGGGGCGAGGACCAGGACAGTGAGGGCTACGATTAGCGAAGAAGGGGTATGAGGGAACTTTCTGGTATAACGAACATGTTCTGTATCTTGATAGTGGTTTAATTTACACAGGTATATGCATTGCCAGAATTCATCAAATGGCTCATTTAACATTTGTGCATTTCACTATGTATATTTTTATCTAAAAGTAAATAAGGCAGGAAGACAGGAAGTCAAAGAAAAAGGAAGGAAGGATGGAAGGGAGAAAGGAAAGACAAATACTGAATTTAGTTCATGATCCGCATGCTGGAGCTTTAGGGCTGGAGTACAACGACGTCTGCCTTTACTTTGAACTCCATGAAAAATCAGATGGACACATGAATGGATATGTAGCTGGAACCCTGGCACAAGGAAGCAAGAGCACCTGGCTCGAGAGTCCCAAACAGACCAGGTTTGGCCATTTGCTATTGACAAAATCCAAAGGGAGAGACAAGTGGTGGTGAACAAGAAATGGATTTATTTCAGTGAGGCCAACACTGGGAAGATGGCTGACTAACATTTCTTCAAAGATGGTCTCCAAAGTACTAAAAATACTTCTTGGTTCATATAAGGAAAATGCGGGACAGGGGTTGGTGGTTACGTGTAGGTGGACAGGAAAGGTTAGATGGATCTTTGTCTTGGGGTCAATCACATGCAGTCTTGCTGGCAATCCCTGTTGCTTGACAGGTGAGTTTCGGTTCCCATCATGGGATACCTTCCTTGCCTGTGGGGTCTTGGCCTGGTTAAGAGATTGGCTAGAAAGAACTTAATCAATTAGAAAGTTTGAGGTCAAAATGGAGGTAGTCAGTGTCCTTTCTCACAGACATATGTCCTTTCTCACAGACACAACATAACCAAATGTTAACAATACAATCTAGGTAGTGGGTGTGTTGGGATTCACCTTACGATTTATAGTTTTTTGGATGTTTCAATTTTTTCTTAAAATGTTAAGGAAGAAATAGTGCCTCTTCAGTGAAGATTTGTTACAATCGTTCATCACTGTGCTATGTGTTTTAGACGTATTACTTCTAATACTAAAGAGAATACATTTATTAATAAAGTTATTTTCTTCTATTGTAAATTTGTAAATTGTAAAAGAAGAATCTAGGGCTGAGAGGAGTCATGTAACTTGTCAGGGACCATATCATGACATGGTGGGCCTGTGTGTTTTCAGTCTACCATCCAAAATGGTACCCTCTTACCTCATGCAGCTCTTGGGCATTTGAAATATGCCTGGTGCGAATGAGGAACTGAATTTATAATTTTATTTAATTTAAACTTAAAAAAAAACTGGTATTTAATTCAGTGATTGGAAAACTCCCTTCAATTACTGGGAAAGTTTCAAACATGTTTGGAGCAACTTGGGTAAGTAAAGCTACTTTTTCAACTGTAAATTTTACAAAACCCAAATACTTAACAAATTCTGCCAATGGGAAGGTAGCATTCAAACTGGAATATGCCTTAAATATAAAAGCAGACGCATTTTGAAGACTTACTGTGGGAAAAAGACATCAACTATTTCATTAATCATTTTTAAATTGATGAAATGTTGTCATATTTTGGCTGTGCTGGGTTATATTTTAAAATATTAAAATTAGTGCTACCCCTTTTTACTTTTAAAAATACGAACACTGCATATATAACTCATATTTTTTTATTTTTTAAAAGTATTTGAGAGAGAACATGAGTTAGGGGGGTTAGTTTAGAGGGAGAGGGAGAAGCAGGCTCCCCACTGAGCAGGGAGCCGGGCGCTGGTCTCCATCCCAGGGCCTTGGGATCACAACCTGAGCCCAAGGCAGACGCTTAACCAGCTGAGCCAAGCAGGTGCCCCCCATATTTTATTTCTATTGGATAAGGTTGGTCTATGCTTTTGCTGGAATCCTGGATGACACTGGTACTCAGATTTGGGGATGGGAGTTGCCAGGAATAGGTGTGGAGTGGGGTGGGCTGGGTGGAAGGGCACCAAGTCAACAAGACCCTTTAAAATGGTGAGATCCGGGGAAATATTATGTACCATTTACTATATACTGGGGACTATCTTCAAGTCTTGACATGTATTAATTATTTAATCCTTACCTCGACCCTCTGGAGTACATACTGTTATTATGCCCATTTTGCAGACGAGACAGAAATACAGAGGTGATTATGTGGCCACTGAGCAGCAGCTAAATCAAAGTAAAGAAACAGCCACAACTGGGATATACTCAGAATTTAAAACATGCTCTTTCAGACTTCCCTTTAAGTGGCTTCTATTTGCTCTCAATCTCTCAGACTCTTGAGGATGTTTTCTTCTAAGGACAATACTGATCCCTTTTTCTGTAGAAGCAGCTCTCCGAATTGTACATCTTTCCCAGAACTTGAAGACATCTGTTCAAACAATGGGCATCGAACTAGATAATTGGCCAATAGGAATACAGCATAGCTGAGCAAATGGATTATTAGAGGGGTCCCATTTGAGAATTCATCATTTTCTTTCAGTAGAAAGGGCAGTTGAATCTCTCTAAAAGCCCGCCACACCCTGTGATAATTGACTTAGCAGAACTGCCTCGCAGAAAGCTTTTGGATTTCTCTAACGGTAATGCTGATGGAAGTTTCGAAGAGACTCAGGGTTTGCTCCAGGTTGTTCTTCCTAGATACTTACGGAAGGAGAGAAGGTGACTACTGCCTTCAAAGGCAATTTCCTAAGTGCCAGGCTCTGTACATTTTGAAGAGACCTAGGATCAGCTGATGTTCTAGAGATACTGCAACAAAGAAACTCAGGTGAGTCATCTGAGGTTACTTGAGCAGCTTGGGTTGGTAGGCACTGTAGGCAGAGATCAAGCCTTTCCTTTCTTTTATGAGTATGTCTTGAAATTCAGGTCAGTAATGACGCCAGTTATAATCCCCGTCTCTTTCCAGAAGGCATTGCCTGTAATGCTTATGAGACCCAGCATGTGTATGCTGTTAACACACTGGCAAAGCTTTCAAACAGTGAAAGAGGAAGCTCTAAAAATTCAGGAGAATGTCACCATAATGCCAGTTCTAAGAGGGTAGAAGGGGATAACATGGAAAAGTCTTGAAGAGTGAAACACTTGGAACATGACAAATGGTAACTCCCATATTCTTAAAACACAGAAGGTGCCAAATACAAATATCTAAAAGGTGTTACCTTCTGGCACCACAAAATTAAAATGTCCAGGTTCATGAGTCATCGGTGACGAACAGTGGGGAGCTTCTTGTATTTAGTGGGATGTAGACCACGGTCAGTCCTGCCCAGCAGCTGTGGCAGACCCACCTAGCACCGTGTTAGCAATGTAGAGTCACCATCTCACTCAGATCACTGAATCAGAATCTCTGGGATTGGTGATCAAGAATTGGAGTTTTAGGGGCGCCTGGCTGGCTCAGTTGGTTAAGTGACTGCCTTCGGCTCAGGTCATGATCCCAGAGATCCGGGATCAAGCCCTGCATTGGGCTCCCTGCTTGGCAGGAAGCCTGCTTCTCCCTCTCTCACTCCCCCTGCTTGTGTTCCCTCTCTGGCTGTGTTTCTCTCTGTCAAATAAATAAAATATTAAAAAAAAAAAAAGAATTGGAGTTTTATTTATTTATTTTTTGTATATTCTTTTTTTTTATTGTTACTATATTTTTTTTCCAGTGTTCCAAGATTCATTCCCCATTCCCCACACCCAGTGCTCCACGCTTTAGGTGTCCCCAGTACCCACCACCAGGCTCTCCCATCCCTCCACCCCCCTCCCTCCAAGTCCCTCAGTTTGTTTCTGTGTCCAAAGTCTCTGTTGTTTCGTTTCCCTCCCTAGATTACCCTAGTTCCCATTTACTTTCC
>PITA01027295.1:0-21178 GCA_004023965.1 Spilogale gracilis | reverse complement strand
GACAGTGGGAGAAGGAAAGTAAAGGGGAACTAGGGTAATCCAGGGAAAGAAACGAAACAACAGAGACTTTGGACACAGAAACAAACTGAGGGACTTGGAGGGAGGGGGATGGAGGGATGGGAGAGCCTGGTGGTGGGTACTGGGGACACCTAAAGCGTGGAGCACTGGGTGTGGGGAATGGGGAATGAATCTTGGAACACTGGAAAAAAAATTTAAGTAACAATAATAATAATAAAAAAAAAGATGTTCTCTCAACCTGCTTCCTGCCCATAAAAAAATGGGGACCTAGACAGCGCTATTCATTTTGAACCGTCTCTATTACCTTTTAGTTAAAACTTATGGTACTTTGGTAAGTCTTTATCTTAAAAATGTTCTGGGTTCCCTATGAATGTTATTGGGTATCACACCATAGCAAAAACAAACAAACAACAAAACTATATCCGTAAATTTTTTTCTAAGATGGGTTTCCCTTTGGGCTACAGGCAAGACTGTTGTAGGAAAATGCGCCCTTAATATTCTTAGAAAGTGTCTAAATAGGAATGTCTACTAGATGCTGCCATTAGTCTTATAGGGGTTTTCACCAAGGATTCTTAGCTAAACCCTTGATTTAATCTTTACTCTGAGGCCATTTCTTACTTTGATCATGTTTTGCTGGCCTGAGAGTCTGTCCTAGGTTTTCTGTATTTCTTCTTTATCCTGCCTAAAATCTAAAGAGTTCCTTGTTTAGTTAATCTCTCTCTTCAATGCGGCTAAGAGAAGCCAAATGTATTTTTCAAAATATTTTTCAATATTTTTCCTGGAAATTTCCTCATCCACATCAGCAAAATCAGAGCCATTGACTGGAGGCCTAGGAGGTGAGAGAGAGTGATGAAACCAAACAGTTCTGGAGCTGGGGCAGTGGTACATCAACCAGATAGGTGATACCCTCGTTTGCCCAAATCAGTAGTTCATTAGCTGCATCTCTTATCTCCCGTGATCCCACAGGTAATAGTGTAGCCAAAAAATTCTACCACTCTAACATAGCTTACTCCTTTTTTTTTTTTTTTGAGCCTCCAAGGGCAATTTTCTCACTGTTATTCCAGGCTGACATGACAGCTTCCTCTATGAACTTTGTCTTGCCACCCAGTACCAAAACCAATGACAGGGGGTTTAGGTTTTTCTTATAGCAGCTATCCATTTCCAGATACCAATTCTGTTTTATATATCTGTTGTTATCTCTGCATAATAAACCAGCCTAGCGTGTCGTAGCTTAAACCAATGTCCATTTTATTGCTTACAGTTCTGGGCGTCAAGAATTTGGACAAGGATTCGTGGGAACAGTTCTTCTCAGTTTTGGTGGGGTCAGGTGTTACCAATAAGTTTGGAATATCCATGCTGTCTGCCAGTTGGCGCTGGCTGTCAGTTTGGGCACCTTGGCTCTTCTCTGTTTGACCTCTTATGGTCCAGGCCCATCTCTTTCCAGGTGGCCTCTCCAACAGGGTAACCTGGAATTGTCTGCAGAGCAGCTGGCTTCCAAGAGGGCAGAAACAGAAACTGCAAGGTGTCATAAGACCAAGGAATCACAGTATCATTTGTGCTGCATTCTGGAGGTCAGAGAAAGTCACAGGGCCGGTCTAGATTCAAGGAAAGAGGAAAGAGACTTTATTTCTTTGTTGGCAACATCACAATGTGAAGGGCTTACAGGATGGGACGGATAAGTGTGAACATCTTTGGAAACAACCTACCTCACAAATAGAAGCAAAATGATTATGAATCCAAATATTTTTTGAGACCACTCTATTTCATAATGCAACAATAAACCTGATGTTCAAGTTACCCTTAGTTCCTGGCTCATTAAGCCAAGTGAGGTCAGCAGGAAGTTAAGGCATTAAATAACTGAAACGACCTGCTTTTACAATATTCCTATATGTACTTGTTTGAACATTCAAAAGACAAACCACCTCAGAAGGCAACTGTTACCTTGTTGAATGGCTCTAAATTCTAAAGAATTCTTCCATTTGCAAAGGTGAACCTGTCTTTCTGGACTCCTCCCATGGTCAAATATCTGCCCCCGGGAGCTCCTCACAAGAAACCTACTCCCTTACAAGTAGGCTGACCATATTCAGATTTAGGTATTTTAAGATTTTAGATTTAGACATTTTAAGATCGTCTTCTTGACTCAGCTTAACATCCACCAACTTTACTTGTCTATCCCAAATCGTGATTTCTAGAAATATGCGTTTATGTTATAACATAGAACTCATGGAATGAATTTTGTTCAGTATGATATGCTTAAGAACAGCATGTAAAAGATAACAGAAAATTTAAAAATATCTGACAATGCAAGTAAACGAGCCATTTACTGAAAGTGAATTAAACATTTGCCTGGCTTAACTATTCAGTTGGATCTTAGGGAAATTAAGTGCTTGAAATTCATTTTGTCACAACTTTTTTTATAACTTATTTGCTGTTTACCAAAATAATTATCTAAATGTGGCATCGTTTATAGCTGGGGTTCAGTAGATGGTGCAAGCAGCTGAGTAGTAAGACACAAATTCTAAGAAAATTTGAAAACAAGGTTTGCTGTTATAACATGAAAAAACTGTCCAGATATAACAAAGTTGGTTTGATGCTTTGTATGACAAAATGAAAATAGGAGCCATGTATGACTGGTGGAAGAATCATTTTTCTCTGTGGATGGTGCTTATGTAAGAAGGTGTCTCAGACCCCAAATTAGGATGAAGTTTTTACTAGTCAGGGCAGGTGGTTATAAAAAGATAAGAATAATGAAAAACTACAACCAACAAGTAGAACAAAAACTTAATCACAGCCTTGTTGACCCACAATTAGAGGTCATGTCTGATATGCCTTAGTCATGTCTTATCTTATTAAGACAACAACCCCAAATTTTCCTGACAACAGTTTTTTTTTTGTGCCAATATATATATATATATTTTTGGCCTCTGAGTACCAGCCCCCTATTAAAACCGGAAAGCTTTCAAATGTGTGTGTTTGTTTGTTTGTTTTATAAATAGAAATATACTTGGGGATATATGAAAGGAGCAAAGTATTATTCTTACCACACAGTAAAGGAATTTAAAAATACTCATTGTTGTATAATGGTTTTTAAAGCATTTAAGTGGGACAGTTGTTTTGAATTTATGAAGACTAACACATATATAATTAATGACTTTCCTCTTCTATTTGTATTGTACTTGCTTAGATTTGTTTAGGCTTAGTAAAAAGGCTATATAGAGGGAAAAACATGGTGCATAATAATATTAAGGATATAATGGGAACTATTAGGGGATCAAAAATAGTCCTGTGTATACAATTAGTTTGAGGACAATTCCAGATAGTTCTCTACATTCACCTTTCATCATTAGTGCATAAATGATGTGAGATCTTTACATTTGGATAAACCAAACGTGTCCTGGGTGAACACAAAAAAGTAAAAAAAATATAATTTTCCTAAATATATAATAGAGGATAGAAGATTGTCAGAATTACAGAAATCTTTCTAAAAATTGATTCTGAAAACAGTGGTGAGGGTTATACAACAACATGAATGTACTAAATACTTCTGACTTGTGTATTTTAATATAGTTAAAATGGTAAGCTTCTTTTATGTGTTTTACTATAGTTTAAAAAATGTCCTTTCAAAATAAAACCCATAATACATCTAAATATGCCTAAAAACCTCCTTGGGTAGGACCCTAAAATCTAGCAGATTTTAGGCAGAAAGGAAAAAGGATAATCCCACATTGAATTTGCGGGGACAGCCCATCCTTTTCTTTATTGACAGTCTGCAAAATGTTTGCTAACCTCTGGGCAAGTGTGAGTTCAGTTGGCACAAGCAACAAAGAAGTGATGTGCACTTGGGCCCAGGCAGACTTCTTCTCAGGGTATCTTTCGCAGTTTATTTGGTCTGAGTTCACTGTTGAACCAGTTGCAGATAGGAGCAGGCAGGTTCAAGGGCTACTGATGCTCAAAGTGTCCAGAGAGTCAGCTGATTGTAAATGAGACTGGCACAAGTGGCCCTTTGTGTGAGTCCCTACTGGCCACACAGAAGCACAATCCCCCATTCATTTGTTCTTTTGGATATTTGTGGTCTTGGGGCATTTTGGATTTTCATTGCTGCAGATGACAGAAAATAAGAATGGGTGAATCCGATAGCAGGATTTTCTTTAGGGAAAAAAGTTGGGTAAAAATTAAAATTACCACAGCATCAAATGGGAAAGATAGACAACACCAGGCAGTGTATATCCTGAGCAAATAATTCCAGCTTTTATCTTAAAATGTAGGCTGACCTAGCATAACTCCAGGCCTGGTGATAGACTCTATTATACTATCCACAGACTGTAATAAGAATAATTGAGATTACCTGATACTCTGGCTTTCTCATAATTACCAGGCAGCTTACTTGATGTGATTGGTATTCAGGTTGGGGAGAAACACTACGGTTCTTGGGTAGGGAAGTTTCTATGTTCACCACAATGGGGAATTGCAAATAGGAAGGGTTTGTATCATTGGGGGTTGAGATGCTAATCAGTTGTGCCACTAGGGGGGACAGTCTAGCTACAAGAAGCTGTGACAAGATTGTCTAGGGTATTCTCTAAAGCATTGTGTTTCAAACTTTAATGTACATCTGGATTAAGTAAGGATCTTGTCAAAATACAATCTTTGATTCTGTACATTGTACATTCCTAACAAGTTTCTAGGTGATGTTCATGCTGTTGGCCTGAGAATCACACTTCATGCAGAAAGACTCTAAAAAACTTAAGGCCAACTAGGGGGAGACTAGCATGATTCTAGTTGGATCTAGTATTTCTACTAATGGATTGAAAGCTTAAACTTTTAACATTTGATCTAAATAATTGATTATAAACATGAAATCTAACTTTAACAAAATGCTCTGAAATTATTCATTTATATGTCTTAGGCTAGAGCTAGTGGATTTCAGATGGAAGAAGGATGACTTCCAAGAGAGTGTTCAGAAATGCATAGAGAGTGTTATTGGTTACTATGATAACATAGAAATGCTACTGTGATTTAGTGCCTGGAGGCCCAAGACTCTCATTGTCTGATAATATGTAGGGGAGTTCTAAACAAAGAATTATCCCATCCAAAATGTCAAGAGAGCCTCCATTAAGATATCTGAGCAACACTAGTGGAGACAAATGCTGTACCCATACCCCAAACCCCAGCCAATTAGTTCTTTGAACATATTTTAAAATACAAAGCCTGGAACAGTATACCCTACCCATGTGCTTTAGTTCATATTTTTAGAGTTTTGTTTGCCTTTGGGATTTTCCAGTAGGAAGCGAGGCCTTTCTGTGCAGTGTTTCACATGCAGTACCCTAGCTTGATAAGGTTATGACCACTCTCACAACAGAAAATGAGCCCAACAGGAAGGACTTCAGAAAGTCCTACAGAATCTGGACTCATCAACATTCTACATGAAAAATCAGAAAAGGGAACTTGCAGGGTCCCCCTTAAGTAGCTTTGAATTTATGAAGGTGGTGCTCACCTTCCTCCAAATGTGGGGCCATGACCAATGTGCCTAACTCCAAACACAAATGCCTCCAATTCTTCCAGGTCTATCAAATCTCCACCAAAATCTTCTACAAAAGGAGAGTCCCACAGTCCTAGATTTGTTGGCTATAAAAAGCTTTTCTAAGGTCAAAACAGATTCTGACCTCTGATCCCAACAGATACTGTTGAACATTACTGTGACTGTATCAGAAATTCTTGTGGTAACTTAGTTATGAAAAAAAATAGATACAGATATGAGAAATAAAATAGGTAAATAAGGAAGTGACCTAGGGCCATGTTTAAGAAAGAAAAGAAGGAAAACCCAAATCAACTTAGCCTGGTTAAGCTCAATTCCAGGACCCCACTCTCATAGCTGTTATTTCAGAGACTAATTTTAAAAAGGATGAAGTAATAGATATTGCAATAAATATATTCAGTACAATATAAGGGGGAAAATTGTATAGCTTTTTGAGTTTCTATATAAAGTTCAAGAGATGGGCAACTTCCAACAGGATTTGGCAGGGTCAGTCCGATTCCATCTGGGAAAAGCTTTCTTCATCCTGGCTTGGCCTTGGGTATTGCTTGAGAGATGGAAAATGTGTCTGGTACCCTGGGGAGCAGTTTCTGTGCCAAAACCCCAAGTCCCCTGTGACCACACTGCAATGACCTGAAGGAGATATGCTGTCACTGATCACTACATTCTAAAAACTCAGTAAAGGTTGACTTGATAAAAAAAAATCAGTTTTGTAAGTAATATAACATGCACAGAACACCCATAATCATCTGTACACATGAAAATGTCCAGTCTTTCTAGTGTTATTAAAGAACAACAAAAACAACAACAACAACAACATTTCTTCCGGGGTGCCTGGGTGGCTCATTTGGTTAAGTGTCCAACTCTTTTTTTTTATACGTTTTTTTTATTTTTTAATATTTCGTTTATTTATTTGACAGACAGAAACACAGCTAGAGAGAGAACACAAGCAGGGGGAGTGAGAGAGGGAGATGCAGGCTTCCTGCTGAGCAGGGAGCCTGATGTGGGGCTCGATTCCAGGACCCCAGGATCATGACCTGAGCCAAAGGCAGACTGTCGGGGGCACACCCCAAAGATGGCGCTGAGCACATGAAACAGCTCCAGGAAGCGCCCGTCCTGAAGACACGTGACTGCATGCCTTATACGTGGGTCCGTGCTCAGTGCGTGATCACCAGACGCCACCAATGCCTGCTGGCTGTGCAGTCCACGCCCCGCATGATCTCCTCTCTGATTGGCTAGGATACTGTATAAAAGGGGCTAGAAAGCTGCCTGAGAGGAGACGGCGGGAGAGGCGGAGGCGGAGGCGGCGGCGGAGGAGGAGGAGGAGGAACCGGAGAATAAACAGGAGCTTCAACGTCAACCTGTGTGTTGCGTCTTCTCTGCTGGCGGGGAACCCGACAAGCGGTGCCGAAACCCGGGAACACTGTGAGTACCTTTTGCTTCCACGTTCGTCAGTAGGACGACCACAAGGAGAGATCTGAAAGTTCGTCCCTAGGGCGACTACAAAAGGGAAAAAAAGTTTGCCTTTCTGGCAACTACAAAGGGTTAGCAGACAAAGGTAAAAAAAGTATATGTTCACCAGAGAGCGACTACAAAGGGCTGCAGCATAATAACGTTTGCCTAGAGGCAACCACAAAGGTAAAAAAGGTGTAAGTTCGCCAGACGGCGACCACAAGGGTAAAAAAGGTATAAGTTCGCCAGACGGCGACCACAAGGGTAAAAAAGGTATAAGTTCGCCAGACGGCGACCACAAGGGTAAAAAAGGTAAAAGTTCGCCAGACGGCGACCACAAGGGTAAAAAAGGTATAAGTTCGCCAGACGGCGACCACAAGGGTAAAAAAGGTAAAAGTTCGCCAGACGGCGACCACAAGGGTAAAAAAGGTATAAGTTCACCAGACGGTGACCACAAAGGTAAAGGAAAGCTTGCTTTATAGCAACCACAAAGGGACAGCAGCTGCACGTTCGCGGGTCGCGACTACAAAGGAGAAAGGGAAACCATGGGATCAGAAATTTCTAGATTCCATATGGAGAGCCCCCTGCAGGTGCTTTTAAAAGCCAACGGGACCCCCCTAAATGCCCAAACTGCTCGGGCATTTCTGAAAACAATAGAACATCAGGCCCCCTGGTTTTTGGATGAGGGGCTCTTAAATATTCCACAATGGGAGCATTTGGGAAAAAACCTGAGAAAGGCTAATGCTCGGCAGCCCTTACCAACAGGTACTATGGCTATATGGGCTCTGGTACAGAGCTGCCTTACCGTTAGCGACTCAAACTTAAATTCCAAAAGGGATCTCACACCAAAGTCCAGTACAACAATGATTAGAGTCATGCCAGATAGTACATAGAGATCCAGACCAACCCTTGTTACCTAATAGCACAAATGGCCTCCTCCAGCTGTATCCAATCCCTAACAGGTTTATGTATAACCTCTAACTTGTATTCTAATCTCTCTCGAGCAACAAACCTCTCCCGGCAACTGTCCCAGATGCTCAACGGTACTGGACTGCGAAATTCCACAATCTAACAACCTCCCTCCGTTTGGAGATACTTCAACTTAATGCCACCAGAGTCAACCCCCTCACCGCGTCCCAGTTTCTGCAGACCATGCAGGCAATGGTGTCCTTTGGAAAGTCCTGGTTTGGGACCATAGCGCTTGGCTGTATTGTGCTTTTCACCCTCGTCCTGGCAGTGCATTGGATAAGGGCCCTCCAACGCACAATGTCTAGGGACCGAGAGGCCATGCATCAGGCGTTGCTCGCTATAGAGCATGGAGGCTCACCCCAGCTATGGCTTAGCATGCTGGACCGGTAGTCAATGACGGGTAACAAGGATGATAACCGCGTGCCAACCTAAGACAGGAGCTGCAGCACGCTCTGCAGTCTTCAATGACGGGTAAGGACGCGAGTTGATCATCCCGGCCTAAGACAGGCACGGTCCCCTGTCCATACAAATAAATAAAAAAGGGGGAGCTGTCGGGGGCACACCCCAAAGATGGCGCCGAGCACATGAAACAGCTCCAGGAAGCGTCCGCCCTGAAGACACGTGATCGCATGCCTTATACGTGGGTCCGTGCTCAGTGCGTGATCACCAGACGCCACCAATGCCTGCTGGCCGTGCAGTCCATGTCCCATGTGATCTCCTCTCTAATTGGCTAGGATACTGTATAAAAGGGGCTAGAAAGCTGCCCGAGAGACGGGAGATGACGAGAGAGGCGAGAGGCGGAGGGGGAGGAAACAGAGAATAAACGAGAGCGTCAACGTCAACCTGTGTGTTGCGTCTTCTCTGCTGGCGGGGAACGCGACAGCAGACGTTTAACGACTGAGCCACTTACGTACCCCAATTGTCCGACTCTTGGTCTCAGCTCAGGTCCTGATCTCAGGGTCGTGAGTTCAAGCCCCATACTGAAATCCACACTGGTGCAGAGTCTACTTAAAAAAATAATTCCCTGGGCGCCTGGGTGGCTCAGTGGGTTAAAGCCTCTGCCTTCGGCTCAGGTCATGATCTCAGGGTCCTGGGATCGAGGCCCGCATCAGGCTCTCTCTCTCTGCCTGCTTCTCTGCCTACTTGTGATCTCTCTGTGAAATAAATAAAATATTAAAAAAAACCAATTTCCTAACAATAGCCTCCTTGGAATGCTGCAAAGCTGGTGATTTCCAGGGCCCTGGGCACTAACACTGGCTGAGAATTGGCTGCACTGAGGCCAACTTAGCTTCAAAAACTAGGAATTCTCCCAGCATGGTACTGACACAAAAACAGACAAATAGACCAATGGAACAGAGTGGAGAGTCCAGATATGGACCCACAAATCTATGGGCAAATCATCTTTGACAAAGCAGCAAAAAAAATCCAGTGGAAAAAAGTCTCTTCAATAAATGGTGCTGGGAAAATTGGACAGCTACATATAGAAGAATGAAACTAGACCATTCTCTTACACCACACACAAAGGCAAACTCGAAATGGATGAAAGACCTCAACGTGAGGCAGGAATCCATCAAAATCCTGGAAAAGAACATAGGCAGTAACCTCTTTGACATTGGTCACAATAACTTCTTTCAAGACATCTCCAAAGGCAAAGGAGACAAAAGCGAAAATGAACGTTTGGGACTTCATCAAAATAAAAAGCTTCTATACAGCAAAGGAAACAGTCAACAAAACAAAAAGGCAGCCCACAGAATGGGAGAGGATATTTGCAAATGACCTACAGACAAAGGGCTGATATCCAAGATCTATAAAGAACTACTCAAACTCAACATCCGAAAAGAGAATGAACACATTAAAAAATGGGCAAGAGACATGAAGAGGCACTTCTCCATAGAAGATATACAAATGGCTAACAGACACAGGAAAAAATGTTCAGCGTCACTAACTATCAGGGAAATTCAAATCAAAATCACACTGAGATACCACCTTACACCAGTCAGAATGGCCAGTATTAACAAGACAGGAAACAACAAGTGTTGGAGAGAATGTGGAGAAAGGGGAACCCTTTTACACTGTTGGTGGGAATGCAAGTTGGTGCAGCTGCTTTGGAAAACAATGTGGAGATTCCTTAAAAAATTAAAGATAGAGCTACCCTATGACCCTGCAATTGTACTACTGGGCAAAGATACAGATGTAGTGAAAAGAAGGGCCATATGTACCCCAATGTTCATTGCAGCAATGGCCACAATCGCCAAACTGTGGAAAGAGCCAAGGTGCCCATCAACAGATGAATGGATAAAGAAGATGTGGTGCGTATATACAATGGAATACTATGCCTCCATCAGAAAGGATGAATATCCAACTTTTGTAGCAACATGGACTGGACTGGAAGAGATTATGCTGAGTGAAATAAGCCAAGAAGAGAAAGTCAAGTATCACATGGTTTCACTTACTTGTGGTGCATAAGGGGTAATATAGAGGACAGTAGGAGAAGGAAAGGAAATGGGAAGTAGGGTAATTCGGGGACAGAAACGAAACATGACTTTGGATACAGAAACAAACTGAGGGACTTGGAGGGAGGGGGATGGGAGAGCCTAGTGGTGGGTACTGAGGGCACGTATTGAATGGAGCACTGGGTGTGGGGCATAAGCAATGAATCTTGGAACACTAAAAAAATTAAATTTAAAGTCAAAAAAAAAAAAAGAACTAGGAATTCTCCATGTTGGTGAATGTTCTCTTAAAATGGCCCGTGGAAGTTCTTCTGAAATGGTGCCATAAGTCCCACTGTGTGGACCTTAATAAAAATTTGGCAGAATGCCTTTTGCAGGAAAAGCTTTTACCAGCAGCTGTGAGCCCTGGAAGGAACTTCAGGGCAGGCAGGGCAGGAGAAAGGCATGCAGAGAAAGCTGTGTCTGCTTTGCTCTGCTTTGAGGTTCACGTCTGTTAAGTTCTGTACCCGAGTTACAGCAGTGGTGTGTGTATGTGTGCGTGTGTGTGTGCTTGTGTGCATGTGTGCGCGTGTGTGCGTGCATGTGCACGCAAACTTCCTCAACCTGTAAGACACCTGTAATGATACACGCCACATTTTGGAAGGGCAGAGAACATTCATTTCTTATTTTGTATAATTTCTTTCCTTCTTTAAATACTTCCCATTTCTCACAGGGAAACAAAGCAAACAAACCTACAGAACAACTGAAAGGCCCATCAAGTATAAACCTTAGATACACATAATACTCTTAACTACCCTGTATGTACTGCTCAACCTCTCAGTTTCCTTCTGACCAGGTATTCTCATCTGCTGTGGTCTTCCTTTGTGTCCTGGAGATACTTGTCTGCCCTATTGCTCAGTTTCCTGCTGGTTTCTGAGCTGAGGCCTGAGCTGGTAGATTTTGTGGTGGGAGCTATTCCCCTGAGGCCATGCTTCTCCTCCATCTCACTGGCTGAGGCCTCTCTAAGGGCCCATAATGTCCTCCATGCAATCCCTTTGAGCCCTGTGCAGCCTGCCCTCATCCCACCACTGACATAGGGCCAGCCTAGTGGACCTCAGCTCAGGGCCCTGCTGGGATTGGAAAACTCTCTGGCTGACCACTCTGCTTAGTGCTCCTAAGGAGGCTGGGCCACCTCATTTTGGTTCAAGGGACCCCAGTTGGCTGCTCCTTGCAGAGCCCATGCATTTGGTGTCCCTTCCTTCTGGAACTTCATGAAGCAGGCTCAACACCTACATCAGGTTGACTATTTCACCAGACCCTTCTTGCTCTTCTTCTATGACCCTCTTTCAGAGGGAAGGAGGCTTTCTCTTTCCTCTCCTCTCAGAGAGCCTTTTTCTGCTAGACTGAACGAAACCCCAAGGCTCAGCAGAGAAAGATGGTAGGATTCTCTTCTCTATTTTAGGAGATGATTTAAGCTGCAACAGGTGTAGGCCTTTGAATGGCAGGCAAAAGAAAAAAAAACAAAAACAAAAACAAATCCACAAAGCTTGGATTTGAGCCTAGTATCTTGTCTAAGGGCACATACCTGACAATAAGTCTTTGATGCTCCTTCAAGGTGTGAGACGTTTGAATGGAAAATGGCTTAAGGGTGAAATGCATTGGTTTTGTAGAATATTTGTAGCATACAGTGTTTCATTACAACTGCTTTATAGGGTCTTGAAGGAGAAAACAAGACCAAGCAACAAAGAAATATATAATTCAGTGCCTATAATGGACAAAGAGAACCATTTCCTAAAGAACAGTCTTTCCATCACCAATTAGGTAGTAATCATATTTTGAATATCATCTATATGTGTGACTGTGCCTACACAATTAGAATGTTGGTTCCCATTTGTACATGCGTTTGGATTTGCCAGTAATTTTCCTGTCCTCTTCTTGACCTCCCACTACTAATTTATGTTGACCCTCAAAAAAGAAAATGAGGACTTGCATGTCAGGGCATGTGACTTGCATTCTAGGACATATTGTAACTTCCAGAGCACTGACTCAGCAATCTCATGGTTTGGGCTTCATACTCCTGACAGCTGTTTATTTCTCTCAGTGTAATTTCAGAGGAAAACATCCAGAAGGGATTTGCTGCCCTAGATCTATCAGAAAACATATTTACGATATTCTGTAGTTTTATAATACAAAAATGAACACTAAACAATCATATCATAAAAGGGTTATCATTTCAGTAGCAGTTTATCTGAAATTAGGCAGAAAGGTGTTTAAAGCACACACCTGATACTTTGCAGAGATTTAATGAGGTAATGCGTGGGAACCACAGAAGCTAAGAAATTTCCAATACCATTTGAAGGCAAACAGGGAGTAATAAAATTTGAAAGAAACTTCAAGATTATCTGGTTCAGGGGTGCCTGGGTGGCTCAGTCGTTAGATGTCTGCCTTCAGATCGTGATCCTGGGGTCCTGGGATCAAGCTCCGCATTGGTCTCCCTGCTTAGCGGGAAGCCTGCTTCTCCCTCTCTCGCTCGCCCTGCTTGTGTGCCCTCTCTGGCTGTTTCTCTCTCATAAATAAAGAGCTGGTTTAGATCTCTGCTTTCTGTACCTAGAAAAGTTTACTTGACTTTTAGAAGAATAAGTAGGGCTGCTCAAAGATCAGAAAACCTTGGGGTCACAGTCAGTGACTGCAAAAGGAAACAGTATACACATACATAATGGAATATTATGCAATCATGGAAAAGAATGAATGGCTAGATTCTTTCTTTTCTTTTCTTTTCTTTCCTTCTTTCTTTTCTTCCTTCCTTCCTTCCTTCCTTCCTTCCTTCCTTCCTTCCTTCCTTCCTTCCTTTCTTTCTTTCTTCTTCTTTCTTTTTCTTTTCAGCTCTTTTAATCACTAGCCAGCTTGCTAGCAACAAGGGATAGTTTCTGTTCAGAAAGGTCCTGCGGAGTCGGAATGTGGTCACCAGTGACCTCTGTCTTGTCCAGAACTGCACTAGGAAGTTGCTTGTTCATTTTTGCTTTAGCCATGTTGTAATTCCCTGAATCAAAATAGTTTTGCCTGTTTTGCAATTGTCTCTTTAAGAAATATGAACCTCCAGGCTTTTGTCCTAGATGGGGATTTTGCTTTTAATTTTGCTTCTTCAGATTTCTCTTGACTAGCCACTTTATCTTTTGTTTCCTTCTGCTCCCCCATAGAGGCTGCCTTGGTGACTTCTGTGGACATACTTCTCCCTCTTACCCCACTTCTTCGGCTCTGCCAATGTGGATAGATCTTGAGGGCTTTGTGATAAATAGGTTAGGCAGATAAACATGAATATTGTATGATCTCACTTGTATGTGGAATCTAAAACAAAGCAGACCAAAAACAAAAACCTAAAAGCAAACTACAAGATGCAGAGATTGGGGGATGCCAGAGATGGGTGATGTGGGGTGAGTGAAATAGGTGAATGGCCAAAATGTACAAACTTTCTCTTATAAAATAAGTCATGAAGATGTAATGTACAGCATGGTGACTATAGTTAGTAATACTGTATTATATATTTGAAAATTGCTAACAAAGTAGATCTTAAAATTTCTCATCACAAGAAAAAATATTTGAACCTCTGTGTGGTAATGGATGTTAACCAGACTTATTGTGGTGATTATTTTGCAATATATACCAGTATTGAATTATTATATTGTACCTGAGATGAATATACTGTTATATGTCAATCATATTTCAATTAAAATAAATCCCCATTCTTAATTCCTGATATATAGAAAAGCAATTGACCCAAAAGTCATATAATAAGTTTATACCCTGCAAGCTTCTTACAATCACTAGTTTTTTCTAGGAATTTATTTTGTTGTTGTTTTTAATTAACTGAGATTTTTCTACATTAAATAATCATGTCATCTGTAAACAAAGACAGTTTTATTTCTTCCTTTCCAATCTGCATACTTTCTATTTTTCTTTCTCATCTTATTACATCAGTGAGGGCTTCCAGTATGGTGTTGAATAGGAGTAGTAAGAAGGGACATTTACGTTTTTTCCCATCTTAGGGGAAAAGTGTCTAGTTTCTCACCACTCAACATTATGTAGAATTTTTGTAGATATTCTTTATCAGTTTGAGGAAGTTCTCTTTATTCCTATTTTGCCAAGAATCTTTATCTTGAATGGATGTTGGATTTTGTCAGATACTTCTTCTGCATCTATTGATATGATCATGTTTTTTTCTTCTGTTGATGTGATAGATTACATTAATTGATTTTCAATTACTGAACCAGTATTGCATTCTGAAATAAATACCAGTTATCATGGTGTATAATTCTTTCTATACATTGTTGAATATGATTGGTTAATTTTTTTTAGTATTTTTGTATGTATGTTCATGAGGGATGTTGATCTGTACTTTTATATCCTTATAATATCTTTGTCTAGTTTTGGTATTAGTGTTATGCTGGTTTCATAGAATGAGTTAAGAAATGTTCTCTTTGCTTTGATTTTCTGGAATAGATTATAGAGTATTGATATCACTTCTTACTTGCTAAAGAGAATTCACCCATGAATCCATCTGAATTGGATGCTTTCTGTTTCAAAGTTATTAATTAGGAATTCAACTTCTTAAATAGATGTAGAACTATTCAGATATCTATTTCTCATTGTGTGAGTTTTGGTAGATTTTGTCTTTCAAGGAGTTGGCCCGTTTCATCTAAGTAGTCAAATATGTAACCATATTTGCCTATTTTAGGTATCTCAATATTATGGATTCAATCTTTATGTCCCCTCAAGATTTATATTTTAAATCCTACCCCCTAGTGTGATGGTATTAGGAGGGAGAGACCTTGGGAGGTAATCAGGATTGAATGAGGTAGTATAAGTGAAGCCCACATGAATGAAATTAGTGCCCTTTTAGGAGTCATGAGAAAGCCTGCTTATTCTTCTCTGCTCTGTACCACATGAAGATGCAATGAGAAGTCAGAAGTCTGCAACCAGGAAGATGGCTTTTACCAGAAATCAACCATGCTGGCACCCTGATCTCAGACTTTCCAGCCTCCAAAACTGTGAAAAATACATTTCCTTTGTTTATAGGCCACCTATTTGATGGTATTTTGTTATAGCAGCCAGACCTAACTAAGACACTTAACGTAAGTGGAATCATATGGTATTTGCCCTTTTCTGTCTGGCTTATTTCACTTAGGAGGTTTTCCGTGTTGTGCCATGTATCAGAATTTCATTCCTTTTTAAAGCTGAATAATATTCCATTGTAGGTATTTATCACATTAAAAAAATTGATTTGTCTGTTGTTGATAGATGTTTGGGTTGTTTCTATCTTTTGGCTACTGTAATAATGCTATGAATATTGATATACAAATATATGTTTGAGTCCCTGCTTTCAATTCTTTTAGGTATATACCTAGAAGTGGAATTGCTGGATCAAATGGTAATTATATATTTAATTTTTTTGAGGAATGCCATATTGTTTTGCACAGTGGAAGCACCATTGAACATTCTTAACCAAAAATGTACAAGGGTTCTAATTTCTCCACACCTTCTGCTAATTTTTTTAAAAGATTTTATTTATTTATTTGTCAGAAAGAGAGAGAGAGAGAGAGATCACAAGCAGAGGGAACTGCAGGCAGAACAAAAAGCAGGTTTCTCACAGGGCAAGAAGCCTGATGTAGAACTCGATCCCTGGACCCTGGGATCATGACCTGAGCCAAAGGCAGATGCTTAACTCACTGATCCACTCAGTTGACCTGGTTTTTTTTTTTGTTTTTTTGTTTTTTGTTTTTTTTTTTAATAATAACCATTCTAATGGGGGTGAAATGGCATCTTACTGCGGTTTTGATTTACATTCCTCTAGTGACTAGTGATTTGAGCATCTTTTCATGTGCTTATTGTCCATTTGTATATCTTCTTTGGGGAAATGTCTATTCAAATCCTTTGCCCACTTTTAAATTGGATTGTTCATTTGTTGTTGAGTTTTAGGAGCTCTCTATATATTCTGGATATTATTCTTTTCTTATCAGATAAGTGATTTGCAAATGTTTTCTCCCATTCTGAGTGTCATCTTTCTGGTCTCCTGATAGCATCATTTGATGCATAAAATTTTATATCTTGACTTATTTATTTATTTATTTATTTATTTATTTGTCTAATTTATTTATAT
This sequence comes from Spilogale gracilis, assembly GCA_004023965.1. Classification (NCBI taxonomy): domain Eukaryota; kingdom Metazoa; phylum Chordata; class Mammalia; order Carnivora; family Mephitidae; genus Spilogale; species Spilogale gracilis. Next base: position 4,626 of record PITA01027295.1, on the reverse strand, counting down.
TTCTCCTGTTGCATATGCTTTTGGTGCCATATCCAAGAAATCTTTCTAATGAAATCCAATTTCATGAAGACTTTCTTCTTGTTTTCTTCTAAGAGTTTTATAGTTTCAGGTCTGTGATCCTTTTAAGTTGATTTTTGTGTATGGTTTAAGGTAAGGGTTCAACCTCATTGTTTTGCATGAGGATGAACAGTTTTCAGTATCATTTGTTGATCCGTCACTTTTTCTTTTAATCCATCTGTGTCTTTATATTTAAGGCGGTTCCTAATAGACAACATAAACTGAGTCTTCTTTTTTTACCTACTGTAATACTCTGTCTGTTTATTGTTCTATTTAGATCATTCACATATAAAGTGATTACTGACATAGTTGGATTAATATGTATCATACTTATAACTGCTTTCTAGTCACTACCCTTGTAATCACCTATTATGATATATATTATTGTATAATATAATAATAGTTCTAATCACCTATGATGATACATATTATTATATAATTATTATACTATTAAATATCTTTTTCTATTTAATCTAACCATCTATCATATTATTGATTATATTATTCTACAATTATTATATAATATGTTATTATTTTGAACACACTGTTATTTCTGAAGTCAAATAAGAATAAGAAAAAGAGATTTTCTTTTAGTCTCATTTATTCTTTCTCTAAAGCTTTTCCTTCTTTGGGTAGATCCAAGTTTCTGGACCATATTAATTTCCTTATTTCTTTTTTTTAAGATTTTATTTGACAGAAAGGAACACAGCTGGAGGGGGAACACAAGCAGGGGGAGTGAGAGAGGGAGAAGCAGGCTTCCCGCTGAGCAGGGAGCCCGATGTGGGACTCCATCCAGGCTGGATCCTGATCACAGCATTCCGGGATCATGACCTGAGCCGAAGGCAGACGCTTAATGACTGAGCCACTCAGGCACCCCAATTTCCTTATTTCTGAAGATCATTTTAAAAACATTTCTTGCAAGGCATGTTTCCTGGCAACAAAATCCCCTCCTTTTACTTTATTTATTTACTTTTTTGGCCTGAGAAGGTCTTTATTTCTACTTCACTGTTGAAGAATAATGGCACTTAACACAAAATGCTAGATTTTTTTTCCTTTCTATTCTTTAAGTATTTTACTCCATTGTCTTCTCACTTACATGATTTCCGAGGAGAAGTTTGACATAATTCTTATCTTTGCTGCTTTATAAATAATGTGTTTTTTTTTTCCCCTCTTTGTTTCTGGTGATTTTCCTTGTTCTGATTTTTACTGGTATTAATACAGTACTCTTGGAAAAGATTATTCCAATGTCATTTAAGCTGTTCTAAAGAACAGAGGAAGAAAGAAACCTTTCTAATTTATTTGTCCATGCTAATGCATTGACGTCTAAAACCTGCCTTAGCTGGCTCTCACACATATTTGCACACTCACAAAGCACCCCTATTTTGAAATCTTACTTGTGGATTTAGTTAAAAATGTCCCACATTGGAGCACTTGACTGGCTCAGTTGCAAGTGGCTCTTAATCTCAGGGTTTTGAGTTTGAACCCCACTTTGGGTGTAGAGATGACTAAAAATAAATAAATAAACTTTAAAAAATCCAACATGTACCTAAAGAAGATGTATTACAAGAAACACACAATTTGGCTAGGCAAGGCTTAATTTATGAATGAAAAAATTTGGGGTGCATGGGTGGCTCAGTCAATTAGGTGTCTGACTTCAAGAGCTCAGGTCATGCTCTCAGGGTCTGGAGATTGAGTCCTGCATCACTGTGAGCCCCTGTTGAGCTCCCTGTCTCTTCGCTCAGTGGGGAGTCTGTTTATCCCTCTCCCTCTACTCCTGGCCCTGCTCACACTCTCTCTGTCTCTCTGTCTAAAATAAATAAATAAGATTATTTTTTAAAAAGGAATCCTTTGACTTAGAAACTCCATTTATTAATAATTAATAATGAAAGCTTTATTATCACCTTAATTCTATGAAGCCATTTGAAATAGAGTCAATTTGTATTACTGTAAAGGCTTTCAAATCCTAGTATAGCAGAGTGATTTATTATTTTAACAGATAGTACTAGGTTATATTTAATGATGGAATCATCTCTCTGTTTTTGACAATACTTTGGTTGGAAGGCAAATCCCTGAGGGAGTGGTTTGTTCTGGAATGATCAACAAGGAAATAGTGATAATACTTGGCATAAAAACAAAACAGAAGTTCAAGGGAGGGGAAAAAGATGGGAAGGAAGCCCAAAAGGATTACGTGGTTGAGCAAAGTGGGTAGAAGCCCAAGACTCTTGGAGAAATTTGTCAGTGATTCCCAACTGGTGAGCTGACCAAAGAACTTTATGAACAGGTATGGCTAATGTTCAATTTACATGGGTGCTGCAGCAGGAAAGCTTTACCTCTCACTCTGACCCTATACAAAGTTCTTCTTTGTGTGAAGCACAAGGAAAGGGCAGGTTGAGTTTCTCATCTGGCTGATGAAGCAGAGAGCAGAATATGGCGAGAGTTGGAGGATACAAGGGATTATAAGAGTTCAGCCAGAGCAGAGAATCAGGGCTGGCCCACATGGAGCCCACAAAAGTTTTGGAAAAGGTGTTGGCTTCCCTTGAGGTGTGCAATGGGGATTTGAATCAATTTCTTGGTGAATATCAAAAGTCAGAATGACCTCAACTGAAATCTGCATTATGTTAAGAGTACACACGATCTCTTTGTGATTCTTATCATGTTAAGATACACAAAAAGCTGCAAATTTAGTGTACAAATTCCAGATTGACTAAAAATTAGAGTTTTACCATGAGAATCTATAAGAAGGAAATAGGGGTAAATTTTTTAAAATAAACTTTTATAAGAAGAATCTTCTAAGGATGACTTCAGATTCAAGAAGCCAGTAGGAAAAGATAGATAAATCCAAGAATATAAAAATTAAGTTCCTTTGCACAGAAAAGGAAAAGTACAATAAAACTACAAAAGATAAACTTGGCAAAATATTTGTGATATATGTTGAGTAATGGTTAAGTATTCCTAGTTAAAAAAAAGAACTGTTATAAGTCTGAAAGAAAAGAATAAACAACCCAATAGAAAAAATATGTAAGTGTCTCACAGAAAAAGAAGCACAAAGAGCAAATATAAACATATGAAAATATGCATAACTTCATTCTTAGATGAAAAATAGAAATAATGGTTGAATCTAGGATTTTAAAAATTCATTATACTTAGTGTTGGTGAGGATGCAGGGAAACACTGACTCTCATGTATTTTTCACTGGAAAATATATCAGGATAATCTTTCTGGAGGCCGTTCGGCAATATCTCCTTCTGACAGTTTATGGGGCTTGCAGGAACATAGAAGTATATGATGGTTCGAGTGTATGCAGGCAGGACAAGATAGGATTAGGCACTCAGGCTCTGGAAACAGACTGCCAGGGATCAGATAACACCTCAGCAACTTCCCAGCTGTGTGACTATGGCAAGTTACTTTACCTACATAGGCCTTATCTATAGAGTGGAGATAATAGCATATTTCTCTCATAGAGTTGTTGTAAAGAGTTAGAAATATTTATATCCATTAGAAGAATGCTTAGCACATATGTATTGGTCATTGCAACATGAAAACATCTGGGGCACCTGTGTGGCTCAGTTGGTTAAGCGTCTGCCTTCAGCTCAAGTCATGATCCTGGAGACTGGGTATCGAGCCCCACATTGGGCTTCCTGCTCGACGGGAAGCCTGCTTCTCCCTCTCTCACTCCCCCTGCTTGTGTTCTCTCTCTAACGGTGTTTCTCTCTGTCAAAAAAATAGAGAAAATCTTAAAAAAAAAAAAGAAAAAGAAAACATCTAATTGCTCCTCATAACATCCTGCTTAAGTAAGTCCACGGTCTACCATGTTCCATTCAAGTGAATGGAGCAAACCTCCCTTTGACCAGGTGATCAGTGTCCCCCACCCTGTTAAATTCTGGGACATCACTTGTTTTAGGATATCATAACTTTCCACATTGCTTTCTTTCTTTGTGTCAGAACTCTAATAAGCTGGAGGTAAGATGTGTCAATTTCAAAGACAGGTATTTTATGAAGTGGTGGACATTGAAGGTTTGATTTGTAGGCTCTTTTCTTGTGCTTTTTGCCTTAGAGTAGAGTTTCTCAAAAATGGCACCCTTGGCAATTTCTTTTTTAAGTAGGCTTCTCACTGAGTATGGAGCTCAATGCAGGGCTTGAACTCATGACTCTGAGATCAAGACGTGAGCTGAGATCAAGAATTGGATGCTTAGCTGGATGAGACATCCAAGCATCCTGACTTTTTCAGAGGGATAATTCTTTTTTGGAGGCTGTCCTGTGTATTTAAAAATATTTAACACTATCCTTGTCCTCTACCCACTAAATACAGGTAGCACTCACAAGTTCTGAAACCAAGGATGTCTCCAAATAGTGTCAAAGATCCCTTTGGATAATGGGTGTGAAATCACCGTGGGTTGCCTCAGAGGCTGGGAATGCCAGCAGGGGGCATATCACCCCTCTGCATAAACATGAAAATGATTCTCTCCATCAGAGGTGGAAGCTATAGTTCGGATTTTGAAGCAGTTAGGAAAAGATTTCCCTTCCTAAGTATGAACTCAGACTGTACTGCTTTTGAAAATTAATGTTCAG